>OY856187.1:215636818-215686299 GCA_963693315.1 Diogma glabrata
TATCGTAGAAAAAATTGTATTTCTTACGCGAGATAAAATCATACTTTACGTTCGTCATATTACCCCACTCGACGCTAACACGTCTCGTGAAGAAATTTTCACTCTCAAAAAGCATCGTTTTCATCTCTTGTAGCAAAATGTACTACATATTTTCTATTCATTAAATTTTTTATTTTATTTATTTAAATTTGTAATTTAGTCGTAGCACGCAAGACCATTGTTATAGTTGCATATTTACTTTTGGTGCTACCATAAAAATCATTTGACATTATGTCATAATTTGAATTATATATAAATATATCTTCTTCGTTTTATGCGTTCAATATATTGTTTCACAGATTGTTTCATTTTTTTGGGGGTATTTGTCATATGACTGTAAAGCATTATCTACACAGATCTATTAAAACATCAAAAACAACATTTGGAATAATTTAAGAAAAGTCAAACAAATTAAGCGTACTTTAAATTTTGTTTTAAAGCTTTTTTTTTTGCTATTATTATTTGTGAATAATTTTATCTGATTTTTTAAATCATAGAGGGAGCAAAATAAATGTGTGTTGCAACAAAGTGCTTATTTTCAAGAAAACCACATAATATTGTTATATGAATTATGCATAGATAAAGGTGAAGGGTATTAGTATATAACGATTAACGACCAATCAAAATCACTAGTTTACTATTAATCAAATTTTTTGCAACATTTCAGATAGCTGGAGTTTTACTTAATAAAATTCGTGTACCAGGTTATGTCGAAATTACTAGTCAAAGAATAAAAGTTGCGGTTTGCGAAAAATTCAAAAAAAAACTTGAACTTGCTTATAACACACATTCGGTAGTACAATATTTTGACAAGTATAATGTCGAAAAAGTTTTTGACAATGATATATTAGCTGTAGATAAAAACTATCGAAATCAAGGAATTGCCAAAAATCTTTTACAAAAAAGTGAAGAAATTGCTAGGGAAAATAACTTTCGTATATTAAGATCGTCAGCAACTGGGTTTTATTCACAAAACGCATTGTTATCGCAAGGTTTTACGGTTGATTATGAATTTTTATACGATAATTATTTAAATGAAAACAATGAAAAAATTTTTAATCCAGAACCTCCACATAATAAGTTTATGATTCTGCATAAGGTTTTAGAATAGTTTAAATATATAAAATAAAACAAATACGCTTTGTTATTTAGGTAAACTGAACCGGATTGATTGATTGATTTTGATGTTGTTTTAAAATTCTAATGTTGTTATAAGTCCGGAGAATATATTATTTTAAATAAAAAATTAAAAAGTTATTGTTTGTAAAAACCAAACTATTAAAACGAATTAGAGGCATGTTTCGAAATCAAGAATTATAACTTTTAAGTGAAGAACGAACGCATACTTTGCCATAAAATATAAGTTATTATTGTATATCACCCACCGAATATGCCAAATATAATCTGTGTAGTTTTATAAGGCTGAACGAATACTTCCATTTGATCGTAAAACTATCTAAGGGAGTGAGAACATGTTTATAATTAACACTATTTACCATTGCTGTTGGCGAGAATATGTTTATTATTATTACCGTTAGGTATAAAGGTTTGGTAGTTGGTAAGGAACATCAATAATGGAAGCCTTTGTAAATTCAGTTGCAGTTTTTTGTGCTTATGGTGTGCTCAAAGCTTTTATGTGTGTCATTATTTCAGAAATGTCAGCAAAAGTAAATTAAACAGTCGGTTTACTAAATGGAGTTCTTAAATCTAAGACCTATTGGCAGTTTTACCACAAGTGCAAATAAAAATGTTGCGAGGCATAAAGAATATTTGCAAATAGTAAGAATAAATCATACACAATATTTTGTGAATTAAATAAAGATTGTTCAAATAATCTGAATGACGGCTTAAGGTACCTATAACAAAATCTGTTTCAATGTCATGAGCCAGAAGTGTTTGTTTTTGGAGATAGCCTCTTCAATATCAGAGGCCACATTCATTACAACCATGTTTACTGTTTAATATTTGTTGTTGGGACGCTTTTTTTATTATTCTATTTAATAGAGCTTTTTCTACCTTACCAAACCCTCTAATCCGGTTGGTTTTAATGAATTCAATTACATCGCAGCTTCCAAGGAGCTGTATGATTTCGTGATTCTTTCGTATTATATATACTGATTTTCACCAGCCTTACATTGACCATACATTTTTCGCTTGACCTTCTCCTCGAATGTTGATAGAATTCACAAGTCGGTGGTAGTCAGTGTCCAGCTTTAGCTACCGAAGGTAAGTACAGGTTGAATTAAAGCTTTGTAAAGTGTGATTTTACATGACCGGGAAAGATGTTTTAAACGCAGAAGTTTTGAGTATGCGTAGAAAACTCACTGACATGGTCTTTGATATCTGCATGCATGTCATTTGACGAAGTTATTACACACCCGACCCGAGGTGTTTGAAATTTTATAACGCGTTCCACTTCATAGTCGCCAGTTGCCAGATTTCTGGGTGGCATGTTCCGAGATGTTGTTAAAACTTTTGTTTTGCCGGTGTTGATGCATAATCCATAATCGCTTAGCATTTACTTCAAGCTGTGAGGAACTATCCTTAATATCACATGTTCTACGTCCGAGAAGCACAATATCATTTGCACAGCCAAAAATTTGACTGAATAACAAAAACGCTCCAAGGCTTAAATTTGTTCTATTGACGAGAGCTATCGAATGACGTGAGGTAAATTACAAAAATTTCAAAATGGCGACTTTAAAATGTCCACTATTTTGATCTTAATTGTTGAACCGTGCAATTTGGCTGCCAACTCAAATGTGGAGGTCTACACCAAAACGCTACATTTCCATTTTCTTTAAAAAATAAATTGTGTGCTTAGATCGGCTCCAATTTCTGAATTCAATCGAAAACTCAAAAATTTATCTATGCTTACATTAGAACTGTTTTTCCCCTCTATTCTACAAGAGCTTGCTTTAGACATAATGTAATCAGTGTAATGACATAATCAAATTTTCTTGAACTGCGTTGGAAAAATGTAATAATGGAAATGTAGCGTTTTGGTGTGGACCTGTGGAAATTACACTTGTGGTTCTACTATTTAGTTCAAAACAGCGGTCATTTTAAAGTCGCCATTTTTTTTAATTCGCCACACGGCATTCGATGTTCAATCTTGGAGCGTTTTTGTATGTCTTGATTTCTGTCTATTGTATGTCTATTTATGAAACCGGCGTTGACTATTTCGCAAACGTAAGCTTAATTTTTGATAAAAAAACAGATAGCCAACATCCTAAATAAATCTTTTATCGATCTGAAGTTTTCGAATCGTCTAAAACGAGCCATGTTTCTAATTCCGAGGGAAAAACATTTTTGTTTGGAAATAATAGGACAAAGTTTAGAAATGGAAACTTTTTTTCATATTCGTCCCCGAGTGAAATTATAACAATAATTAATACTATGGATTACAAACCCTCTACTGGAACTGATGAACTAAGTAGTGCCTTTTTTTTTTTTTTTTTTTAAATCGAGACCCATTTGACTGAACTAATTCGTTAGCTAGTTCGAGTAGCACTGCGACCTTAAGATCTATTGTGCTTAACCCTGGTGTAGTTATAGTGCAGATGACGTCGATGCCACCGCAGAATGTGCAATGTGGTCGAATCCGAGCTCCTTAACATAGTTAATTAGCTGGATTGGACTGATGCTTTTTGGTAGAGGAAGTTCTAGTCTCCCTTGACCGAGTTTAATGTATCTGCGCCATGCGAGTTCAGAGCAGTTACAGATAATGTGCTCCATGGTCTCTGCCTCCGAGCTGCAGAATCGGCATCTGTCGGAGGCAACAAGGCCTATTTTGTTAAGGTGGTGATTTATCGGACCGTGTCCCGTCACGCACCATGTTAATATCTTCAGAGACTCTCTCTCAAGATCGATTGTTTTAAGAGGGGAGACGGGGAAGTTGCCTAGAAACTTTTTTGAGTGCAGCAGACCCTCCCGCATACACCATAGTTGGTTATTTTGTTCCTGTTCCCAGCTTTGGATAGCGCGTTTGAGCGATCTTTTGGTTAATCCAAAGCACGGTTCTGGACCAATGAACTTTGTAGTGGCGCCCTTCTTAGCTAGCGAGTCTGCTACTTCATTGCCGTATACTCCTTTGTGACCAGGTGCCCACACAAGTGTAACGCGGTTATTTCCTGCAATTTTTTGTAAATTCTGGTAGCATTCCCATACTAGCTTTGAGTTGAAGCGCGTCGACTTCAGAGCCAATAGCGTCGCCTGACTATCAGAAACAATGTAAATATCTGTGTTGCTGTATTCTCTTTCGGCACACAACATTGCACAGTAGTTAATAGCAAAGATTTCAGCTTGAAGTACCGTTGCAGAGACACCCAGTGCTAACGTCCGTTTGGCCCTGGGACCAAACACCCCTGCACCAGTACCTTCATTGGTTTGGGATCCATCCGTATACCAGATGCTGGCATTAGGTGGTAGTGTTTGTAAGTAGCTCTCGATTCCTTCACTGGCCCCTATATTGACAGTAAACAGTCTATCTAGATCAGTGATATTAGGCATACAGTCCGAAATGTAGTAGGTCTCCACTTCGTTCTGCAGTTCCACAAGGATCGCTAGATGACCGTTTAGGTTACCAGGTTTGAGTGTTTCGACCAGCTGTAGTCTGTGAGCACTAAATGCTGCTGCAGATTTGATGTATAGGTGCAATGGAGGAAGTAGGAGAAGTACCTCCATTGCAGATGTTGGTGTGGTTCTAAAAGCACCTGTGGCGCAAAGGCACACAAGTCTCTGTATTTTTGTGAGCACTGTCTGAGCAGATAATTGGTTTAGTTTTGGCCACCAGACCAGAGCTGCGTAAGACAGAATGGGTTTAATTATACTTTGGTGTAACCAAAGTATCATTTTGGGGCTTAATCCCCAGGTTTTTCCAAATAAGTTTCTACACGCGAAGAAAGCCTTATTTGCTTTGTCCGAGATATGTTTTAGGTGTGAGTTCCAGGTGAGCTTGCTGTCGAGGATCACACCCAAATACTTAATCTCTTTGACCACTTGTATCCGTTCGCCGTTAAACTCAGGAGGATTGAAATTAAAACTCCTTCTGTTGGTAAAGACTACGGTACTAGTTTTTTGTGTATTGACAGACAGCCCAACTTCGTTGCACCAATTCATCACGAGGTCCAGGGCTGCCTGGGTTCGTTCACTGACAGTAGAGTCATATTTCCCCCTCACCATGACTGCTATATCATCAGCGTAGCCTACAGTGTTAAAGCCGGAACTTTTCAACCTATTTAGGAGATCATCAGCTACTATCAGCCAGAGCAACGGAGAGAGTACCCCTCCCTGGGGACATCCTCTAGAGGCCCTGACAGTCATCGATGTATCACCTAGTGTAGTTGTAATTTTCCGACTCTGTAGCATGTTAATGATCCACGCCAAAATGTGCGTGTTTAGATTTTTCTTTGTGGCCATTTCAGTAATAGCGTCGAAATGCACATTATCAAAGGCCCCTTGAATGTCCATAAATGTGCATGCAAGTGCCTCCTTGTACATCAGTGTGCTCTCAATCTCTTTTACGACTTTATGCAATGCCGTTTCCGTGGATTTCCCAGTTTGGTATGCATGTTGACAAGAGTTGAGAGGGTTTTGTTTAAGACATACATGCCGAATGTAGTAGTCCATCACCTTTTCCATCGTTTTCAGAAGAAAAGATGTAAGACTTATTGGCCTGTATGATTTGGCTTCATTTGATTTCTTTCCTGGCTTGGGTATGAATACTACTCTAGCTTCTCTCCATATTTGAGGAATGTACGCAAGACTGAAACTTGCTATAAACAAACGCTCGAGGTATGGGAGAATGGTAGCTAAACCTTTTTGCAGGAAGATCGGGAATATTCCGTCGCCTCCTGGGGATTTGAACGGTCCGAACGAATTGATTGCCCAAGTCGTTCTGTTGGGGGAAAAAATTTGTTTGGCCAGTTGGTCTGAAGCCTTCCTAGTTTCAGGATCCAACGAACCATAGCTTGGTATATTTCCCTCTTCCGAGCTCCCGCATGTAGAACCCGGGAAGTGGGTCTGTAATAGTATTTCAAGAGTTTCACTGCAGCTGGTGGTGTAGGTACCGTCCAGCCTGCAGATTGAACCCAAAGGATTTGTGTGATCAGACGCAAGCAGTTTTTGGAGTCGAGCTGCAGCCGGTAGACTGTCAATCGTTCCGCAGAGCTCTCTCCAACTATCCCTTTTTGATCGTCTGAGTTCTTTGTTGTAGTTGGTAAGAGCCGATTGGTACTCAGTCCAGGTGTTAGTTCTTTTTGCTTTGTTGAAGAGCTTCCGAACTTTATTCCTCATCCTCTCCAAGTTGCCATTCCACCAGGGCACATCTCTGGTCCTTTTAGACTTGGCAATTGGAGAATTGCAGTGGTAAGCTTCGGTGATAACATCCTGTAGGTGATTTGCCGCAAAGTCGAGCTCCATTGTGGAGTTGATTCTGCCACAATCAACTACATTATCCCGAAGATGTACTTTAAAAAGGTCCCAATCGGTCTTCCTTGGGTTCCTAAAATGGGGAGTACTCTCCATTTGGTGTTCTATGTTGAAGCATATGTATGCGTGATCCGACATAGAAGCTACGTCCGAGACATGCCAGTTGCTGATAAAATTCTCGGTGATGTTGTTGCTCAGAGTTAGGTCCAGGACCTCGTTTCTGATTGCGTTTCTAAAGGTGGGTTTGCTGCCTTTGTTAGCTATAAACATGTTATTTGTATATAAGTATTGGAGCAGAGACTCACCTTTTGTGTTGATGTTACTACTACCCCACACGGTGTGATGCGCATTGGCATCGCACGCAATTATTAGGTTGTAGTGTTTGTCTTTGCAATGCCGAATTAGCTTGCTTACCTTATCAGGTGGTATTACCTCCTCATCTCCTGGAAAGTACGCAGATGCTAGGATGAACTTGCGAACTCCGCTGTTGGGAAGAGGGATTTCAATTTGCACAGCTGTTAGATCTCTGCAAATGAATTCCGTTAAGGGAAATACTTTCAAGCGTTTGTTGAAGAGCACCGCAGTTCTGGGTCTCTCCTGGCCTGAGAAGTATATCAGTTGTATATTTTTGTTGGTCGACAGACCTTTTATTTTTTTGCTGTCTGCCCATGGTTTCTGGATGAACACAATATCGTGAGCATCCTGTTGGATAAAGCGGTTCAAATTAGCTGAGGCCATTGCTGACCGATGCAGGTTAATTTGAACGCAACTTACTTTAGGCATTTTTTTTTTTTTTTTTTTTTCCTCTTCTTCTTCTCTTCTCTCTTCTTTTTTTTTCTTCTTTTCTCCAGACGACTATGGTGATCCAGCGGGGGACTTCGGTAGGCCATGCTTTTTGCGTGGCGCTGCCTTAGTTCCCTTGGACGCAACAGTTCGCCGCTCGTTCTGGGTTAGGTTGGTGATTTTATGGCGATGTTGTTTTGCTCTGCTTGAGGATGGCTTGGTTGTCGATGTTTGCAGGTTAGCAGACACCGAGCTAGAAGCGCTCCCCACAGAGGCAGATGTGGATGGTCCTTCTATTGCCATTGAAGTCCGCGTAGCAGTGCTGCCAGTTGCTGACGCCCTCTCGGTAGAACATGGCAGCACTTCTTTCGGTATGGCAGTGTTAGGTTGGTTTGACTTTCTGAACTTTGCGATTCTTGCATGAATCGCACCGAACATCCAGTTTAACCTGTATTTACAACTTTTAAGATGTTTCTCGGATGTTGGGTCAGGGATGAACACCAACATCGCGAGATCCCTCTCAACAGTGTGTTTAAGGATAGTCCATGATCTCGGCTTAATATCAGGATTTTGGGCACCGAGTCGCCTTAGAATCTTCTCGGTTGATTCTTTAGCACAATCTGGAAGGTATGCTATGAGCCTAGGAGGTCGAGGTAACTCGTCTTCTTTTAGGGTGCGTACCTGTACCTTCCCGACTGTTATCCGCGGTACCACGTTTGCAACCCACTGCGCCGATGTAATATTGGCACAGTTGAGAAGCAGCCACCCATTTTTCTGGTAGCAGCCTTCGAAGTGAGGTTTAATAACCTCGAATTCTTGCTCTACTACCAAATCCATGAGTTGTGTTTTTAGGTCGCTGAGTTGCTCAGAACTCAGGAGGGTGGTTGGAAAGTCTTCAGCAGCAATGTAGACTTTGATGCGCTTGGTGACGTCGCTGAATGTTGGAGGTACAAATGTATTCGCAACATTGCTTGCTGTGTCACCTAGCTCATGCTTAGGTTGGTTGCTGGCAGATGACTTGTGCCGTTTAACACCAGAGGTCGCTGACTGTGGAGAGTCTTGCGATGTCACGGATCGGACCCTCTTGCTGCTCCTGGTACCTGTGTCTTTCCTTCTGTCTGTAACTTTCAGAGCTAGCTCTTTAGGTATGCCCCCTTTGACCAGGGTAGCCAGGTCAAATGATTTGGGAAGGGCACAGACTTGTTTGGCTTCTTTTTCAGACAGGCCTTTCTTTATTAGTGCTTTCATGCGCTTTCTGTTAGTGGCAAGAATGTATTTGGGCAGATTGTCGGATTGAGAGATATCCGGTTTCGGATCACTCAATTCGATTGTGTTGGACACGTGGATATTAGCTACCTTTCGGTGTATATCCGACGTGATGGTGACTGCTGACATGACAGAGTTACTGTCGGATTCTGAGTCACATGCAGTCCCGATTGCGGATTCCAGAGCGGAATCAGAATCGTTAACGAACTGATGATCTTCTTCTTCCGACAGGTGAGACGTGCCAGAGCCCTCTTTTATGGTTGGCTCACGATATGCCATTTCTGACATGACCTTAGAGCTTGGTGAGATAGGTTTACTATCGTCGACCTTAGTAATTGTTTTTGTGTTGCCGGAATGAAGATGTGCTGATAAGTCAGGTACGATCTTCGAGTCCGTCGAACACGTGTTTGCATTTGCTGGTTTAGGTGATGCGTTTGGAGAAGCATCGCTCTCATCTTTTTTTATTTGCATAAAATTATCCATACGTGGTTGGATGAAAATTAGGGAATAAAATGTACGCCACAGCAGAGCCCTATGCTGTGGTAAGGCTATATTGAAACTGGAGGACGCCCGGTATCCAGAGTTCCGTACTAGTAATCAAGCACCCCCTTGACCATGCTAAGCTTTCGGCGTACGTGTCTAACCTTAGCTTTGGGTTGGACTTGATCTTCGCTTCGATTCTCACCTAGGACCTAACGGCATGGGTGACCCTACCGTTGTAGCTCCTAAGATCACTGAGTCTACTGAGCCCCATCACTACGTCAAAGTGCCAAGTCCGTTCGATGGGGAAGTAGTGCCTTAATAACATCACTAAAATGTTGTGACATATACTTAACGCCTCATTTGAAACTGGTATTTTCTCCAAATTATTAAAGACAGCATTGGTAAGACTCATTATTCAAGATGCAAAAAAGATGCAAATAATTACCGTCCATTACATTGTAAAACGTCTTCTCTAAAGTTTTGGAAAGCGGTCAAAAGCAGACTGATGAACTTCCTAGAAAAAAAATACTTTCCTAGGACCAAGTCAATTATGGTTTGCGTCCAAAATATTCAACCAAACCAATTCAACCTGATTGAATAACGATATTCAATCACATCTGCACTGATAGTATTGAAAAACAGATGCATCTTTCAGTGACCATAAAGTGTAAAGTGTATAAGTGACCATAAAATAATTTTGTGTAGTTTTCAAACATTAAAAATAAAGCAAAATATTGAAGAGCCAAAAGTGAAATGTGTTATTGATTATGAAAAAATTAATGTGGATGATGTTAAAATAAAAATTCAAAATTGTAACAGTTTTTTAGAACTTATGGATGTTTGTAAGAATATTATTGATACTTACAAGAAAACAATAACACCCACAATTAAGAAAAATATTAATTATCCCTGGATTACAAAAACGATTATTGAACAAATTAAACTTCGTGATAAATTTTATAAGTTGAAATGTAAATATCCTTTCACTAAATATTTTGATGAGAAATTTCGATATATGAGACAATTAATTAAAAAATTGATTGAAGTAGAAAAGAAAAAATATTTTGAAAATGAATTGATTACTGATGATTTCCGAAAATTATGGTTGTTTGTTAATAAATTTGTTATGAATAAAACAAAAGTACCAACTAAAATATCATTAAAAAACAAAAACGACATCTTAATCGAAGATCCAAAAGAAATTTATAATATGTTCAATGAGTACTTTGTGAATTCTAAAGAATCCATAATTCCTAACAATAGTATAGATTATAATAACTTTGATTTTAATAAAATTCACAAACTATACTGAATATAGATTTTACTACCGAACAAGAAATCCTCGAAATTATGAATAGTCTAAATAAAAAATCTGCTGTTGGATATGATAAGATATCAGCAAAATTTTCATTATTTTTAAAAGATTGTTTAGCGGACAAATTTGTTGGAACCAAAAATAAACTGAATAAATAATCACCATGGTCCTACTATATTTTTAATCAATTCAACTTAGTATGGTAAATCATAAAAAAATCAAGTTGATATAACGGGACAACCCGTTTACTTTAAACATAATTTTGTTTTATATAATTATATTTTAAAATATTCAATTATTAATTATTAATCACTATTCGAGTTGTCCACAACTCATTTGTTGTAAAATAAATCCATATTTCCATAAAATCATTTGTTGTGAAATAAATCCAAGCAATTATAAAAAGTTTAAAAAATATAAACCAAAGTGTTTAAGTTTCTATTAAAAGTTAATTGCCAAAAACTGGTGTTGTGAATTTATTGAAATTATTAGATATCACATTGGTGACCAGCCGACTTGGACATAATCTGCAGCCTTCTCCTTTAAAGAAAAGACGCCTTGTCATTCGGAAACCTGGTGCGATTTTCATAAATCGTACCAGGTAAAGGGTAAGTTCCAAAACATTTTCTTAAAAAGGCCAAATTACTTTGGAAAACTACTTTTCTAGAGCTGAAAAATTATATCAACAACGGTACAACAGTACAACAGTACCAATCAACAACTGTAACCAACATTTACAGCTATAAGCACAGCAACCGTGTACATAATTCAAGCTGTTTGACAACAAAGTTTTGGAGATTAATTTATGGATATTTATAATAACATATTCAGTTATTCATTAAACAAATTTATCAAACTACAATTAAATAACGGAAAACAAGTCATCGCAACACACACATACATCATCAAAAGAATTCAACCACGGAAATCTAACTATTCAACAAAGAAAGTCCAACTGCATTTTAGAGGTCGTCGTTAGAGAACAGGATTAATTATAAGCTAAGTTGAAATTTTTTATATGATTTTTTTCATACTATTTTGAATTGTTCTGTGCAGTGATTATTTTATTCCTTACAATTTAATTCTCTTACCTTGTTCGGGTGGGATACATAAAAAAAGCATTTTTGTTTTCTTTGATTGATTATTGGTGATAAAATTTAAAAATTTGTACAGTATTTTAAAAACATTTTGGTTCTTTAGTTCGTTTAATTTTTTTTAACATTCGGGTTGTTTAAATTTAGATTTGTGGTGTATTAAATCATTAAAATGGTCGATCCAAACAAAAAGGAAGAAACTAGAGATACGTCTTCCACTCCTTCTGTTTCTATATCCACACCACAATCTGGTTCCAATATCGATTCAAATGTTCATATTAGCCTACCACCGTTTTGGCACGAAATGCCAGATTTATGGTTCGTACAGGCAGAAGCGGTTTTCAGTCAACAGACCAACAACGATTTTTGTTTACGACCGCGTCACTACCTACGGATATCATCGCGACCGTGTCTGACGTAATTCGAAACCCGCCTGAATTTGAAAAATTTAACAAGTTAAAATCAGAAATTATCAACAGACTCAGCCTTTCAGAAACACGTCGTATTGAACAACTGATAGGTACTACAACCATGGGAGACCAAACACCATCAACATTTTATAGGCGATTGTTGTCTCTTGCTGGATCTTCTAAGTCTGTGAATGACGATCTACTCAAAACTCTTTGGCTTCAACGACTACCGGATTCTGTTCGATCCATCGTAGTAGTTCAAGAGACCGAACCAATTGATAAACTTCTAACACTAGCCGATAAAATTTGGGAATACAACCGTCCATCTACATCATCGATTTATAGTGCCACCATACCAGAAAAAGACGATTCGAAAGGTCCCGTGACCCTTGAAAGCCTTGCTATAGCAATCAACGAACTTCAGCGACAATTTAATCGTTCTCGTTCAAGATTTCGGAGTACTTCGCAGAACCGTTCTAGAAGCCGATCACATTCGAAGTCTTTCTCACGCAATGCACCTAAAAAGTCGGGTTTATGCTACTATCATTTTCGTTTTGGCATGGATGCCAGACGTTGCCATGGTAAATGCTCTTTCAATAAGTCCTCTTTGAAACACGATGACAAACTCGATGATAGGTCGGGAAACTAAGTCGTCCCTGCGTTATCGCGACGGACAATGGGACGCAACAAAATCGTCGTTTATTTGTTAAATGCCCCAAAACAAAACTTACGTTCCTCATAGATACTGGAGCTGATGTTTCAGTAGTTCCTTCTGCTCTCTTTAAAGATAAATCTCGAGATTCATGCAATATTATCTACGCTGCAAATGGTTCAGAAATCATAACTTACGGTGTTAGATTACTCTGCATCGATCTAGGTTTTCGCCGTGACTTCCGCCACGCATTCATTGTCGCGTCAGTAACCAGGCCTATTATAGGTGCTGATTTTTTGACAAAATTTGGAATCATAGTGGACCTAGGAAATAAGCGGTTACTTGACTCGAATACATCTTTAGTGGTCAACGTGATGGATTCAGCCGATTCTTCACCAACTCCTCGATTATTTACCGTCAACGGGCCGTATGGAGCACTTCTTCTTTCATATCCAAGCCTTACACAGGAACCTAGATACGATTTACCTATTAAACACAATGTAGTGCATCGAATTGTGACGAAGGGACAGCTTCCATTTGCACGTTATCGTCGTTTGAACCCGGAAAAACACAGAATAGCAAGGAGCGAATTTGAGTATATGTCATCATTAGGGTTGTGCAAACAATCGGCATCACCCGTTTCTTCGCCTCTACATTTAGTACCTAAACGTGACAGCAACGACTGGCGTCCTTGCGGGGATTACAGGAGATTGAACGAAGTGACAGTACCAGATCGGTATCCGCTCCCACATATCCACAATTTTTCCTTGCATTTACAAGGTTGCACTATCTTTTCAAAGGTAGACCTGGTTCGAGCCTACCACCAAATACCTGTCGCTGCTGAAGATGTATCTAAAACTGCCATTACAACTCCTTTTGGACTTTTTGAGTTCATGAGAATGCCTTATGGTCTGCGAAATGCAGCACAGACCTTCCAGCGTTTCATGGATGAAGTTACAAAGGGGTTGCATTTTGTTTTCGCATACATCGACGATATATTGGTGGCAAGTCGATCTGAGTCCGAACATATCGAACACCTTCGTATTCTCTTCCAACGTCTCACGGATTTCGGAATCGTTCTAAAAACTTCGAAGTGTGTGTTCGGTGCAACTTCGATTAACTTTCTAAGTCATGAAATTTCAAAAGATGGAATTCAACCATCTAAAGAAAGAATCATGGCTATAGACAACTTCCCCCGACCAACATCTGTCAGACAAGTGCAGCGCTTTATCGGTATGGTCAATTACTATCACCGATTCATTCCTCACTTGGCTGAATATCTTGCTCCACTACATTCCCAAATTTCATTGTTACACAAGAAAAAAGGCAAGAAGATACCATTTTTGTGGTCACCAGAATGCCAGGTGGCTATGGATAAAACCAAAGCTGCCCTGACTTCTATTACACTTCTCGCACATCCCTTGGAGAATGGTGAATTTCGCATCACAACTGATGCATCCAACATCGCAATTGGTGCCGTTTTGGAGCAATATAACAACAGATGTTGGGAACCATTGGGTTTCTTTTCCAAAAAACTTACCCCTCCTGAATGCAAATACTCTGCTTTCGATCGCGAATTACTTGCAATCTACTGTGCTATCAAGCACTTTCGATATTTCGTTGAAGGCAGAGAATTTGCAATCCTTACTGACCACAAACCACTGACTACTGCTATTTCGTCTAAATCAGAACGTAGTCCTCGACAATCTCGTCAGTTAGACTACATCTCGCAGTTCACCTCAGACATTCGTTACATAAAAGGTGTAAGTAACGTGGTGGCAGATGCTTTATCCAGACCTGATGAAGTATCTCAGATTTATCACACAGGGATTAATATGGAAAATTTGTTTTCGCTTCAAGAGAATGATGATGAATTGAAATCACTCCTCAACTCACAACCTAATTCCAAACTGAAGTTTGAACTTATAGACGATTCCGCCTCCAATTTTAAAATATGGTGTGAGATCTCTTCAGGAACGAATAGACCATATATTCCTTCTGAATTGCGTTTCCAAGTATTCCAGAAACTTCACGATTTATCACATCCAGGAGTACGTGCCTCTCGTAAGCTGGTCTCGACGAAATATTTCTGGCCTTCCATGAATCTGGATACGGGGTATTGGTCGAAATCATGTCTCGCCTGCCAGAAAGCAAAAGTGTCACGCCACACGCGTTCTGAAATTGGTCGTTTCGACATTCCAGCTGGAAGATTCGAGCATATCCATATGGATCTCGTCGGACCATTACCACCGTCCAATGGTTACACATGTATATTGACCATAATTGATAGGTTTACGAGATGGCCTGAAGCTATTCCGCTAGTGGATATGCGAACATCTACGATAGTGCGAGCGTTCATTGATCAATATGTTGCTAGGTTTGGTGTTCCAATGGAGATTACGACTGATCAAGGAACACAGTTTGAAAGTAATCTTTTCCAAGAACTAAACAAGCTGTTGGGTTCACACAGGTTACGGACTACCACCTATCATCCACAGGCGAATGGTATGGTGGAACGTTTCCATCGTCACCTAAAAGCTTCCCTCTACGCCAGAGAACAAACTTTGAATTGGAGCACAGAACTTCCATTAATTCTTCTCGGTATACGTTCATCGGTCAAAACTGACCTCGGGTGCACTCCAGCCGACCTCGTATACGGTCAGGCACTAAAGGTTCCTGGTGAACTTTTGCTGCATTCTCCCTTTAAGACATCAACGGATCCTGTTTCCCTAGTGGATCAATTAAGACGCTCGATGAGAAACATAGTACCGCAAAATACACGACACCCCACTCAAAGCAATATCTACATCCCCAAGGATTTAACAGATTGTGACTACGTTTTTGTTAGAGTAGACCGAGTTAAAACGGGATTAACTCCACCGTATGAGGGACCCTTTAAGGTTTTAAAAAGACTACGTAAATATTTCGTTATAGACATGAACGGAAAATCCATGTCTATATCAATCGATAGACTAAAACCGGCATACATGACGGATGATGTTCTGAAAACCGTTTCGTCTGCAAGTCCCAGGAATCGAAGGGTTCGGTTTTGAAAATTAAGATTTTTACTGTGGGGTGAGTGATGTTGGAACCAAAAATAAACTGAATAAATAATCACCATGGTCCTACTATATTTTTAATCAATTCAACTTAGTATGATTTACCTTAACCCGTTTACTTTAAACATAATTTTGTTTTATATAATTATATTTTAAAATATTCAATTATTAATTATTAATCACTATTCGAGTTGTCCACAACTCATTTGTTGTAAAATAAATCCATATTTCCATAAAATCATTTGTTGTGAAATAAATCCAAGCAATTATAAAAAGCTTAAAAAATATAAACCAAAGTGTTTAAGTTTCTATTAAAAGTTAATTGCCAAAAACTGGTGTTGTGAATTTATTGAAATTATTAGATATCATCACAGCGGCAATTACAAATTCACTAAACTCATCAATGAATGTTTAAAAGAAAAACAATATCCTCAATGCCTTAAAACTGCTCAAGTAATACCATTACATAAAGGAGGCGCAAAAATTGAAATATCAAATTACAGATGTGTTTCTGTGGGAACAACTTTTGCAAAAATTTTTGAGTCTGTATTGTTAAAACGACTATCTCATTATTGTAAAAGCAACAATCTAATTCACAAAAATCAATTTGGTTTTTGTGAGTTTTCAAGTACAATTGCTGCAGTGGCTCAGTTAATAGTTCAAATAAGAAAGGGAACAGATGATGGACTATACACAGCTTGTTTGTTTGTTGATATCAGAAAAGCTTTTGATTCAATTTGTCATAAAAAATTGATCAGAAAATTACTACATATAGGACTATCAATTGAATACATACAATTTTTTATATCTTATTTAAAGGAAAGAATGCAGTTTGTTAAACTAGAAAAAGATAATGGGAACTATTTGACTATTAAGCAGGGAGTACCTCAAGGCTCGTTACTTGGTCCACTTTTGTTTAATTTATACATAAATGATGTTTTTGATCTAACTCTTGATGGGTCTCTTCAAATGTATGCAGATGATATGGTTATCGTGTATAGGGAAAAAACAATCGCTGATGTTTTTATAAAATTACAATCAGACCTGCTAAAAATAAATGATTGGGCACAAACTAATTCTCTTTCTCTTAACGATTCAAAAACTAATTATCTTCTCTTCCAAATTAAGAATAAAAACATTAATGAAACTGACAACCATACGATATTTTTAAACAATAAAACAATTACAAGAGTTTATTTGACAAAGTTTTTGGTTTTAGTCATTGATTCTAAATTAAATTGGGAATATCATGTAAATTGTATCAAAGATAAAATTCGAAAAACAGCTTTTATATTGTACAAAACCCGTAACTTACTCCCACAACACATTAAGTTCCTGATATATAATGCTCACATTCTAAGTCATATTCGTTACTTGGCACCAATTTGGGGATCTTGTTCATCCTTCAGAATAGAAGAAATATACAGATTAATGAATAAATCTTTAAAAAGTGTCAAAAATAAACATTATTTAACTCCGTCTATTACTTTATATAACAAAAATAATCTACCAATTAACTTGCTAATTGTGTATGAAACAATTTTACTTGTTTTTAAAATTAAATATGGAATTATCAAGAACAATTTTATTCTCAACAACATAGAGAATATTCATCCTTATCCAACAAGACAAGCTGGTGATTTTTATATTTCATTTTGTCGCACAACTCAAGCTCAGAAGATTTTCTTTTATAGAGGATTAGTTTGGTTTAATGATCTTCCAAGAAATTTGAAAAATGAGGAACAGATTTCTTTGTTTAAATCAAAACTAAAAGATCATATTTATCAAAATTCGTCTCGTTTTAAATTAACATTTTGATATTAAAATTAGAAAATATTTGTTTATATGTATAATTTTTTTGTTATTATTTGAAATATTGTTTATTATTAACTATTTAAAAGAAGTTTCACTTATTAATTTAACTTAAACTAAAGGTTTATAGACAAGCATCTCAATGCTTTTATAAACGATTAAAACATAAAATTTAAGAAATTGTTAAAATTGTATAAATCTCTATAATTTTATTGTTTCAAATAAAGAAAAAAAAAAATATTACAGTGGCCACTGTTTTCATGGATATTATCAAGGCATTTGAAACGGTAGATCACGGTATTATTTTCCTGAAGCTGGCGGAAATGGGTATCAGTGGAACGGCATTAAACTGGTTCAAATCGTATTTACATAAAAAGGTCCCTTAGTGATGTTGGTGAGGTAACTACAGGAGCCCCCCAAGGGTTAGTCTTGGGTCCCCTATTATTTTTAATATAAACTCAATTTTTGATCTGCATCAAAGTTATTGAACGAAGTTATTGTTTTTGCAGATGATATGGCAATAAATATCATTTTGCTTATTGCTATAATATGAATATTGAATATCCCCAAGCAGGGTTTGCTGGACTTTGAAATACGGTCAAGCACTGGCACATTAATGGTTGAAAGTACTTGACTATTGTTATTAGGCCAGTACTAGAACCATTCATCGGCCGTTCTATGGTTAACAGGTTTGAGCCAGTATATAATTACCTTTGAACGGCCAAGCATCGGCCCATGGAAGGTAAACAGTACTTGGCAATTGTTATTAGGCAATCACTGGAACCATAAATCGGCCGATCTGGAATTTATAGAAAATAACCAGTACACTTTACATTAAATGGTCCGTTAATGGTTAACATTAATTGGCTATTGTTATTGGGCCAGTACTGCAGCCATGAATTTGCCGATTTATGTCATTTGGTTAAATTTCACTAGAGTATTATCCGTCTTACATATATATAGTTTGAAAAATTTCACATACATGTATAGTTTAGTTATAGCTTCTCCACTGCAAGACTATGATAATATTGAAAAGGTTGGTATATGTTTAAAATTTTTTTTCATTTCTATTTTATTTTAAATATTTTGTAAATAATTTATTTAAATTTACATATGAAAATATTATTTTATATGGATGGGTTTTTTGTGAACAATTAAGCTTAAGTACAAAGTGGAAATCACTTGAATTTTGAAATTCGAAATAACTTTTCATTTTCTCTAAAATTCCTTTAGAAAAAATTTTTGTGTTTCGTGCCAGGATTCGAACTCACATTCATCAGAGACGCATGTTCAAATCCCATGTGTCATACACAACTTAGCCAAAGCGGCGATGACGAACCATATTTTAATTTTGATGTTCAGATTATGATTTCCTTACCAAAAATATAGCAACAAATTGACTTTACGTCAGATATTAAGTTTCGCATTGATTGACAACTATCAATATTGACTTTACACTGGTGACTTAGGATGTTGATTAGAATGGTGACTTAGATGTTGACGAAATATTCTCTCATCCTATGAATTCATACATCGTAATATCTAGAAATTTAATACAACAAATCCCAAAGAAATTATTTTATATCTTTTTAATGGCAGAGTGCTTGCAGTCATGGTTGCCAGTACAGGGCCATTGTTGCATTACTGGTCGCCAGGATAATGGTTCATAACTAAACCAGTTGTATGGGAAGTTTTGATTTTTTTTCCGTCATTTTAATTTTATTTTAAATTATTTTGCATATAATTTATTTAAATTTACATATGATAATATTTTATAATTTTTTTAATGGCCTAATCATGGTTGTCAATATCTGGCCATTACTACAATACTGTTACTAGACCAACTGTACAACCTTGTATGGGCCATTACTGTTGTTTTTTATCTGGCCCATGAATGGCAGCCATTTATTGTCCGAAGTTATCATCCAGTAAAATTATGCTAATGGCCCAGTCGTGATTGCCAGTACTTACGCATTGCTGCATTACTAGTTGTCAGTAATGGACCATTACTGGACCAGATGTACAACCTTGTATAGGGTATGTCATTCAGACTGATTTTTAATTGAAAATGTCAAACACTTTTGCTATCTGGGAGTAAATTTGGACTCCAAACTATATTGGAAACATCATATCAGTACTATGAGAAAAGAAAATGTATAATTCGATACTAAGTGAAAACTTAGAACTCTAAAATAGCTGTGTTTTTATCGTCTAAATAAAACAAAACCTTTACTTACTTTACCACACTTATACACTGTTAAAATATCGAATTCAGTAAAAAAGAAAAGACCGAAATATGAGAACGAGATTATTAAAAAATATAAAGAAAACCACAAAAATCAAATATGACAAAAACAATTTTTTATTTTACTTAAAAATACAACAAAATCTTTACATACTATACCACACTTACACACTGTACATCAAAAAAAAATCTAATTCAATAAAAAAGAAAAAAAAATTATAAATCAAGAAAATGAGAATGAGAAAACAACAAATGATTACAATTTATCTCACTCTCTTTTAATATTTATTTTATACTTAATATTTATTTAGCGTGACGATGACTCGAATATATAAATTTTATTTTCTACGTGAACGTAAAAAGTTAGTATCATATTTTCCTTTGATCTTTTGACTATTCGAAAATAGTATTTACCATCCCCCACCTTCATCCATAATTTTTTTTGGGTGGTTTCCTGTAAATTGTATAAAAATTGTATTATTAAAAAAAGGAATGGTGAGGTCTTATAGCCGAAGAAAGAAGCTTCTTTTCCAATAAAAAAATAACACTTGAGATGTGAGAAACACTTGAGAAATAACACATGATTACAGAAAACAGTTCCATGTTGCACAAAATCGCTTTTCTGATATCAAGCGCATGACATCTTCATAGGATGTGAAATAGCCGGTTGACGAACCGAGGTGACTTTATATCCAAAACGAATCGGCTTGCCCAGAATTAACATATTGCAACTATTACGATAAAGTAGACCACCATTTGCTCGTCTATAAACAAAAACTCTGACCAGATGTTACATTGCATAAACTTTCTGTTTACAATCTCAAAGAATGGACGAAGCTGAAATCAATGAAATACAAATTAGAAAACTTCAATTACAACAATGAAATGAAAATTATATTACCTTGGCCATCTAATCGTTACGATCTAATTCATCGTTATTGTCTATTCGTTATTGTCTACTGTATTCATCGTTATCATCGCTTATAGAAGTATTTCTAGATGTGCGTGAACATAAATTTCGTCATTGCTTGCTTTACTATTGGAATTCCCATTGACAGCTTTGTCGACCAATAATCGTCAACAGAAGGCGCGATAGCGCGATAGCAGTAAAATCATCAAGAATATTTTCAATAAAAATATGTTCAAATGAAAATTGGTGTACAGCTCGGTTTCTTTCGAGGTAGTGCAGTCGATTTTTCAGCCGATTTGGGCGTTGGCGTGTCAGGAGGGTAAGGGGGAAACTTCATATTGTTGAAAAAATTTTAAGAATGCTTGATCTACGATAACAGTGTCAGCTTTAAAAAATGTGTTTCTTAAGATATTTAACAGTTCAGACAAAAATTTTAATGTGTATTTTTTTCGAAAGGTGAGGGAATTAATTTTCAAACGCATATAAAACGTTTTTTTATGATGAGCCGTCCTTTCCAAGTCACCGTAAGTTTGAATTTCCGGAAACGATGGACCAATCTGTTTTTAAACTAAACACTTTAGAATTTTTCTAAAAACACAGTCATTTTTTATGTCAGCTATATTACTTGTATTCCACGCATGAAGTCGATCAAAAATGCACTGGATCAAAAATAATCTTATTAGGCCCACCAGAACGCGAATTTCATCTAAAGAGAGTGTGTTTGGAATAAGGTTGAAAAAATGGCTTAGCAATAATTTTTATGCTTGCAGTATATTATCGAAATTATCCCTAGTGGACATGGTATCTTCGGTATCTTCAGGGATTGGATTTCAATCGATGGCTACATTGATTGAAATATATTTTGATGATGTTTTAGTCCATTTATAAGTTCCCATAACAGCTATTAATTGTACTTAAGTATTTTTATTTAAAAAAATATAATTTTATTATTTTTATTTTTTTTGTTTAATTAAGATTTACAAGTTTTTTTCCTATTATAAATTCTATTAATTTTTTTATTTTCTTTGATTTTTAGATTACAAAGCTATTTATTGATATCGAAAGATGAGTTAGAAGATAACAACAAATATTGTTTGCGGATTCTTACACTCACGTCATGATAAATGCAGATCCTCTTTTTTCTGAAAACCAGAAGCAGATACATATTCTACGGCAAATTTGGTTGATATACTTTGCTGAAATGTGTCGTTGGGATGGTTTGTAGTACCGATTTAACTCACAGAAGTTATTTTTATAGTGTTTTGTTTTGAACTAACCTACGGTCGCTTACTTACATGACATTTGAATAAAAGATGTTTTGAAAAACTACTGAGTATAATACTCTTTTAGATTCTCCAAAACAAATATACAAAGTTTATTGATCTCTTTTTGTTTAGATTACATTTTTGTTTTATATAATCTCTGGTGTCAAATTATTGATAGCTGCTAAACTTTAAAATGATATATAGTTAATTAACTGATAAATAAACTTTTAAAATATGTTTGTATATATCATTTCAGGTAGCTGGCGTTGCATTGAACGGCATCCTAGAACCAGGTGACCTTGAAATATCTAAGCAAAACCTCAACCTAAGTAATGACGAAGGATTCAAGAAAATATTTAATTTATTTTATAATGAAAATTTAAAACTTGATTTATTTAATAAATTTAAAGTAACAAAAGTTTTTGAAATTCGTATTTTATCCGTTGATCCTAAATTTCGAGGACAAGGATTAGCAAAGAATTTAATAAATAAAGCAGAAGAGATAGCAATCACAAACAATTTCCATCTTATGAAAACTGATGCAACCGGATTATTTTCTCAAAAAATTACCCAATCGTTGGGATTTTTTGTAATGGTTGCGATATCGTATAATGAAATTTTTGATAACAATAATTGTAGAATGTTTAACGTTGAACCACCACATGAAAAATTGAAAATTTTGTGTAAGGTTTTGAATTAGATTATTTTTTGGACTTATCTAAAAAGCAATACTGTTGTTCATTGGTAATAGTGTGAAAATCTGTTAGCTTTGGTTGGTTTGAGATTATATTAGATATTTTTTTATCCGAAGTTCCAACAAACCATAAATCCAGTTGTTAGATAAAATATGACTAAAAACTCACTTACACAATAGTGAATAAAATTCAAGATTTTAACTATACGATAGTACTCCATCTTACCATTATGAAGTTAAGAATTATAAACCACTAAAATTGGCGAATGATTCGCGGCAAAGTCTTATTTCAATTCCATGTCGAGGATCGAACCGGCCTCCCTCTGATCAGAGTCATTGACTAATCGCTTAAAACACCCAACCAGCAATCAGATATAACTTTATTTTTGGACGATCTGCTTAGCATCGTAAATCGGTTTAATTTAGTGTCTTTTCTGTCTTAGTTTTTACTTTACGAACACACCATTCTTCATACTTCAACCAAGTTGACATTGAATGACGAACATTTTGAATATATATGAACATGGGAGATGAATCCCAACTATATAATGGAGAACTATATTATAAAGATTAGAATTGCATACAAGAAACTAGAACTATTCTGGAATTGAGATAAAACTTCTGAATAGAATTCCAGAATATATTCTGGAATTGAGATAAAACTTCGTTAAAGATCTTTTTCAATTGACTTAAATTGAAGTCAATATAAGTTGGGCGCATGAATTTGATTGAAAAACTTTGTTTGGATATCCAGTGGTTTGAAATGAGTTTATTGTGTGTCTAAGAGATCAACTCTTCGTTTATCGTATTTTGAAGTGACTGTAGAGCCAAGAAATAATTTAAAACGTTTAGAAAACTGCAAAACAGTATATCAAAACCTATTTAATTAAGTAGGCTATGTGATTTTACTCAATGTTAATCCGAAAAATTTCTAATTAACCATAGCCGTGTTCGATTTGACTGAAACAACTGAAGCAACTGAAAAATTAAATGCAATTGTTGTTGTTTTTTCAGTTGTTTCAGTCAAATCGAACGCACCTCATGGCAACAACCATATTTCTTCATATTAAAAAATCAGGTAGCTTTAATTTTTTTAAATATTTTTTATTTAGTATTTGAAAATACTTTTTTTTAATCCGGTACAAAAACTGTTGTGTATTACTAGGTGGGCTTGTTCACAGTTGTGTGATAGCTGCCATCGCTGTCGCATTAAGCATCTAGCTTCACACACGTTTAGAAAACTCATACTCACTAGCAGCACATTATACTTTTTTTAATTGAGAGTAGAAACGACTGTTTAGCAGATGCAATAGTAGGAAATTCTTTGAATGGCAGACCTTGTAGCTATAGTTAATCCTGTTTAAAATAGTTCAAATCAAATCAATCAAAACTTACATAAAAATGTGTATTCCAGTCATTACTCATTTTTAGTTTAAACATAAAATACAATCAAAATTTTGAAACAATCATTAGACATAATCCCAAATCAAATGTCGATGTAGTTAGAGAAAATATTTATGCTTTAATTACTGTAAAGTATAAAGTTAATAAACAACTATTAAATTATTTAAAAATGACCAAAGAATATTGTATAGTTTTAAGATCGTGTTCGTTGTTATTTATATTTATACCAAATCGTATCAATGGCTAAACAAATCGAGAGATTGTTTGAAAATATTCAAAAATTAAATGAATTCAAATCTTTACAGTCATAGGAATTGAATGAATTTAAAAAGTGTGCATGCACAATCGAAAAACATTTCCTAATGAGATTTGAGCAAACTTTTGTTGTTAATTTTTTTAATAGCAACACAATACTTTGAAATGTAGCTAGTTTTATTCTCTATTAATAACAAAATAAAAGTTTAGAGATTTTTAATTTTTTCATTGAGCAATTTGTATTTGTGCAAATAATTTGTACACAAACTTGGATCTCATTAGCAATTGTACGTTATTATATTAGTGTTTAATGATATATTTTATATTTTGAACAAAAATTTACATTGCAAATTTGCGAGAGAATAAAATTCATTAAACATTGTATTGGGTTAGATACAACGTTTTATTCTTCCAACAAAGTAACATGTTGATAAAATTTAACATGTAAAATTTAACATGTATTAATAAAACATGTATTAACAAGTGACATGTATTAATAAAACAAATAGACGAAAAAAATAATTTTTATATTAATTTTTTTGTACCAATAATTAAAAAAAAATTGAATCAATCCACTAGGTTTGTTTGGTATTTTGAAAGTGAAATGACCTGCAATGAAAGACATTTGAAAGACATTTAATTTAAATTGAATTACATATGAAATTTAATTTAAATGATATCAACGTAGCCTTTGCCTTTTTTTTATTCGAGAGAGAAACATGCGCATTAATTTTTTTTTTATATATGAAATTTTAAATGCGAGCGAAAATGTTTTTTGTTGATTTTTTATAAAAATCAATCAAATGTTTATAAAATACAATCAAAAAAACTTATTTCAGTTTTCAATACAATTAAATATATTGTTTCTTTGTGTTGCACTGATTCGCGCGGCAGAATAAAATAAATTAAAACGGCGGTTCATTTTATTCTGTTTAACATATTAACGCACAGAATTAATGTTGTAAAAAAAACCCATTGTTATAGGGTTCAAAAGGATAAAAGTATTTTTATTGTGCATGTACGTTTATTTTTCATAAATCGAACATATTTTATATATCTGTTTACTGTGCTTGTTAGTCTTTGTAGTTTACTATGCTATCTGAAAAACGTAACGAAAGTTAAAAACGAAAATCAAAAAGTGTATTATAATTTTAAGCTAGTATACACACTAGTTTTTGTAATAAATGCACAAAATTTATTAAATATTTATTTAATTGATGATTAAATAATTTATTTAAGAAATTTACAAACAAATTTAACATATTTAAATACAAACTAAAATACGCCATCTTGATTGTTATATTTGTATTCAAAATTATAGGTAGATTCCAGTTCGCTGCTAAATTGTACTAAAGCTTAACTGCTGAATTTGATTTTATAAAATCGAGCAGTTTTCCAAATTTGATTTCATAAAATCGATCAAACAGACAAAATTTTGATTTAGTCAAACAAATAGTTTAAATAAATAATATTAAAATATAAATAAATTTTAAAAATATAATCATAGCAATCCGGCTACATACAGTATAATATATTCTTCGATATTTTAAAAAACATAGTCAGTCATATAGTCTCCGCTATCGCGTCGCACCGCAACATTTTTGCTCTGTCTTTCCCCGAACTTAAGAACCAGTTCTTGTAAACGAATAGATGAACCACTGGCTTTTTTATTCGTTTATAAGGACTAGTTCTTATATTAAAAGAAAATTCATTAAGATTAAAAAATAATTATGATTTTTGAAACGCCAAAATTTTAATTTTGTTATTTTGTATTTCCTTAATTTCGTCAAAACTTTGTTTATTCAGAAATATTTGGTTATATGTATATACATATATACGAATAATTGTATACAATTATTTCTAAACAAGTTTAAAGGCAAAAATTTATTGCTTGCTGCCTTAAAAATTTGCTGTACAATAATTAGGAATCCCCAAAATTATCACAACAAATTAATTTGACAGATGAAGGTAGTAAAAGCTAAAGCATAATATTTGTTTCTATAGATTTTTAATTTAAAATCAAAATGGATTTTAGTAAGTAATAGTTATGGAGATACTAATTGATAATAAATGAAATCTATATTGGCTTTGTATATTATATTTTCGCTGAATTTTATTAAAATATATGTACAGAACTAAAAAAAAATATTAGCATTCAAATATAAGAACTGGCTCTTTTATTCGAAAGCTCTTCTATTCGAAAATTTTCTATTAACTTTCTAAATACAGCAAAATGACTGCTCATTCAAATAGAAGGACCAGTTCTTATATTTGGGGGAAGTCTGTAGTCCCAAAATCCAACATTTTTTGTCCTAGTGTAACAAATAAATTTTCTCCAACTGGACCAAAAATGACAGTTTTTGTATGGTATATTTTACAAAAAAAAATGTTTTTGTGTATTGCTGCATTGGATTGTCATGGTAACAATTCCAAAAATAATAATTCACTCGTACTGTACAAAAAGTGAATTCTATACATCTATTCTACACAGAACAAAAATAATAGTATATTTTCCTACAAGACATTAAAAAGCTGCTTTTTCGTGAGTGAACATTTGTTCACGAGACGCGTTAGCGTCCAATGGGGCAATATCACGAACGTAAAATGTTTTTATCTCGCGTAGGAAAGGCAATTTTTTTCTTTGATAGTTAATATATAAACGATATTTATTAGAAATTATTAAACTAGAAATCGATAAAATAACATTTAAAATTCATATTCTATTTTTTCATGGTTGCTTTGTTTTAGAAACTTTGTAAAATTATATGAAGATACCATAGCAACTACAATTTGGTATTCTTTCTACACACTAGTGAAAAAGAACCCATTTTCACAGGATATTAAGCGTGATGAAAATAGACTTTTCATATGTTATCATAGGAATAATCTTGAATAGGGAATTTATTATTGATAAAAATTGAAATGGCTGCTTGGATTTAGTTTGAGATGTAAATTAAATATATTTTAAATATTGAAAATTTTAAAATTTTATTAAATAAAAGACTAAATAACGGTTGAAGAAAAAAAATAATGTTTTACTTGGACTAAAAATGGATTTTGGAAGTCATAAAATTGGGGTACTCCGCTATCGCGTCGCACCGCATGAATTTTACTCGCCTCAAGATCCATATCATTTTTTGTCCTAGTGAAAGGAATAACTTTTGTTGGTTTGATTATATGAGTTTGGTTTTTGATTATCTGAATATGAATTAGATATATGATAGAAATATTGAATTTCGTATAGCAAAGTACCAACTGTTTGAATTCTAAAAAATATTATTAGAATTGGGATAGCATAGTAGGCACACAAATTGATATTTTATTTAGTTTTAAGATAAGTTATTGTTGAAAAATCAAATGTATACACAAAAATTTATATTCGAAATATATTTATTTATTTATTAAACACAGTTTTATTCAATAATTTTATTTAATCAAATATTAAATTCAGCAAGATCATTGAACTGTTCCAGGTTTCCATATTATATTTCAAAATTATTAAGGTTATTGCTTACTTATCCATTCTTAAAAAAAATGCGTCCATCAACGAAATGTGGTAAGTAGTAACCCCGCGTATACTAGATTGAATCTTACCCATTTTTAAATTTTACTAACGCCAGATTCTAAGTTGTGTATATTGGAAAAGATATTATCAAATATTATAGCTAAAACCGTTATTAGTTCATACATTTTTATAATTAAGTTTCTTTGTAGAAAATAGTTGGATACACAGTTGAAAAAGTTACTGCAATTTTTAATACAAGCTTTGCTATATGGGTTATGTAAAGCATGTAATTATTGAATTGCAAAGCAAATATTGCATTTTTTTTTTAAGTATTGATATATCCAATGGATTTACTGTCCTTTGAAGGATATATATTAATCAATACTTCTCGGTTCTGTAATTCTAATTCAGTAAATCCATATATTGGATTTGACGAACCGTCGACCCTAACAATGTATAGACTAGTGTTTTAACACACTCGGCTATACATCGCTTTACATTAAAACTAATTCTATTGCAAACTACAAATTTTAGTTCAAATCTAACATGCAGCTTACATATCTTGTTATTCATTATATTAGCTGAGTTTTATTCATTCGGCTCACGTTCAATGCTTGGGGGGAAGTGCAGTTAGTTATGTGGGTAACGCTGATAAGAAATGTTTAAACATTTGTGAAATCTGGTCTGCATTTAATTTTTTAAATGTCAAACTCAAAAGTCATGAAAATTGCTAATACATTGTATTTACAAGTACAATTTTCATTTTATTTGATAAATATGAAAGTCGCCATGAAATTAAATAAAAATATCAATTTTTGCAAATCGTAAACTCTCGAAAAATATTGAGAATATCAAAAAACTATGTGTGGCCCATCTCTTGCAAATTTATGTAACTAAAATTTATACAGAACACAAATCTTGAACTCGATAAATAAATGATTACATAAATCTAATTGTTCATTATTTTTTCGAACAATTTATATCATCAAAAAATTTTAACCACTGAAGTGCGAGAAAATAATGAACAATTAGAATTTTAATCGGACTAAAAATCTTCAAAATTAAATATCTCAAGAAGACGAATTAACGCCTCTTTGTAAATTTGATATATTTTAAAGTAAGGTTAGTGCTTAGAGCTATATTTAAAAAAAAAAAGTTAAAATTTAATTGATTTTAAAATTTTTTGTTAATGGAAGTTGTTTGAAAAAATGAAGAAAAATTCGAATTTCAGTCGTACTAAAAATATTTAAAATTAAATATCTCAAGAACAAAAATTAACACCTCTGAGTTAATTTGATGTATTTTAGAGTAAGGATAGAACTATTTTCAGAAAAAAAATTAATTAAATTCCAATTGATCTTCGCCCCTGGCGCCATCTTTAAAAAATTTTTTTTAATATTTTTATTTAAAAATTAATTATAAAAACAATAAATTAATTTTATTTCAAGGGATTGACTAATCATCTATCAAACAAATAAAAGTTTGATGAAATCGGTATAGCCGTTCTTGAGCAATTTAATTTCAAAGTTTCAAAGTTTCAAAGCTCCCGCAGGGTATATCTTAGGGTGCTGGCGGACGAACTTTAATTAGTCAACGGCAGCACTTCCAGTCTTAGCTGGGCAGCGTTCCGTAGCGGTACCGCTCATTAGCTCTTCCGAGGAATCGGACCAACACGTAGCTATGTGTGGGCTTTGTGCCTTAATTGAGGTGGTGGGCGGTGCGTCTGGCGTGCGCTGCATCAGCTAGATTATTGGCAATTGGTTTTGTTTTGTTTTCTGCAAATTTCTCACAATTTGTTTTTCACTTATTATTTTGTTATTATTTCTTCATCTTATCATAAAATATTGGCATGTGTCATATTTTATTGTATGATAGGAATTTTTTCTTAGTTATCCATTTTAAAATAAAACATAAAAAAAAAATAAACCTTTTGATATATATGTGGCAGTACAACAGAAAAGATATAAGTCTGCAAGTGATTAAGAAAATTTGCGCAATCCACCCGCCCATAAAGTGGCACGTCCACGGCATCTGCAGGGACAACACATATATGAATCAATAAACAATTTTAAAATACATGTTCAAAACATCTACGGATTGAACGCTAACCATGACCACATGCAACATCATCTTGAGCACGACAAACCGAACATTCTATTCCTTACAGAAACACAAGTTTCTGAAAATTTTCTCTTTATAGAATCGCTTAATTCCAAATCAGCTTTCAAACTCCATCAGGGCAAATGCGGATTCATTCATGAGAGTGTTGCGTATACACGCTTTCCAAATTTTGAACTACACGGTGACGGCTTCAATACAATGGTTTTAAAGATTTGTCTTCCAGAAATTACTTTTTTACAATAGCTTTATACCGGTCCCCCAACAAACGTAACCCGAACTTTTTTAATTTTCTGACAAAAATTGTGGACAAGATTAGAGCAAAGTCCCCTAATTGTGAAGTTATCGTTACCGGTGACTTCAACGTCCACAACAAATCATGGTTGGAGTTCTCCAAATCGATCGACGATGTTGACAACAGTGAAAAACTGGCATGCATTTTTGCCTCGTCTCAGGGCCTATTCCAAAATGTTAAAAATCCGACTTTCACTCCCCGTAATGGCGGTGATAATAGTTTTCTTTGAGGTCTCTATCTTACCACAATGCCAGATATTACGAGTGTCGATGTCGCGAAAGGTAGTATTGGAAATTCTGATCATTATTTAATTTCATCAGTTATCAAAACTGGTTTACTTAAAACTACAGCTCCCAAGTCCCGTAAAATATTTCACTGTTTTTACACTGACAATATAAATGTTTTTGCTCAAAACTTTACAGAAACCATCCAATTTGTCATTAATAAATTTGTCCCTTTCTCCATAGTAAAAAAAAACAAAAATACTTTTATCCGAAAGCTGCCAAAACGGCACTTAGAAACAAACGTAGATCATTTAATATTTGGATTCATAACATAACTAATCGATCCCAATATTTAAAGGCCAACAAAATATCTAACCAGATTATCTCAAACGAAAAGTCTCAAATTGACAAGAGTTTCTACAGTGCCATTAATTCTTTAAATTCTGGTACAAAATTTTCTATTCCCCCTATTATTGATGGTGATTTAATCGTCAATGATCCCGCAAGAAAAGCTAACTTGTTCGCTGAACGCTTTGCTCTGAACTCCAGTGTTTTGGAAACTCCTAAAGAAATACCCCAAATCTTCAGGAGTTAATATGAATGAACTTCACTTCAAACCCAAAATAGTCGCTAAACTTTTAAAGGGGTTAAACACCAACAAAGCCTCAGGAATGGACTGGAATATTGTTCATTCCTGAGGCTTCCCATTATTTTAAAAACCTTTTCCAAAGAACTTGCACCGACTTTGACTAAAATATTCCACCAATCCTAAAAATCTGGTATATTTCCCTCGTGCTGGAAGTTAGAAAATGTCCAGCCCGTCCCCAAAAAGGGACCAAAATCCGATAAAACAAAACAATTAACACAAACCATTCGCGCTTTGAATTTTTAATATGGAGAATATATTACACGACTTAGTAAATGTTTTCCAAATTTAAACTTTAGTCTCTTTAGTATTAGTTTAGCAAGAAAAGTTTCATTTTATTTTTTTTTTTGTTTAATTTTTAAAACGTTTCATTTCTCATTTCATCTCTTTAGCAAGCAAAGTTAATTCTGTTGGTAAATTAGACTCCCCTATTCCTTCAATTTGTACAAAGCAAGTAGAAAACCAACAGCATATTGGGTTTCGCAATGGTTTTGATATTGGTAGTTGGTTTAGACGATAAAATAAAAAAGTCACAAATTACTGAAAATGTGATTCGTCGAGGGCATATGTAAATGCCTATACTGTGTGTCTGTGATCGTAAACCTTTTCTAAGTCGTTCCTTTTCAAAATTTTACTAAAACGAGACAAAATTGAACGAGATTGGTTAGTTGTGAGCTCCAATAAAGATGCCTTTTATTGCCTACCGAGTCTATTATTTAGCACGAACATTAAGTAAAATTGTTCTTTATTTCTGTCGTCCTCAAGGATATTCTTAAGTTAAATTATACGACAGATTACTGGTTTACAATTATTTTGCGATCAAATGGAAGGCCAAGCAAAAATAATGAGTCACATTTTAAAAATAATTTTGGGTACTATTTTGTTTTGAGGTGAAAGGAGCATGGCTTTGAGCAGAGACAGCCATCTGATTGATGAGCCTAATAACGGTAGCTTTTTGGAAATTTTGGAGATTATTAGTCACTGTGATCCTTCGTTAAGTTATCAGATAGAAAAAGTAAGAATTTCCAAGCACGTTTAGTATCGTTAACAAGTTCATTATTTATCATCGGAAATCCAAAATTATTCAATTATGTGCAAGCCATTTAGAATTAGTAATACAAGCTGAATGAAGGACAAGGGTATGCTAACGCAAGCAACATGAAAAGTGAAAACAAGAGTACAAAAAGATAGATTTGTAGAGAAAACTTATATGCTGTGAATTCCCCATGTGAAGCTCACAGTCTCAATCTCTGTTGAGTTCATTCTAACGAATGATGTTCAAATTAAGTTACATTTGTTGGAATAATTTAATAAATGCTATAACTTATTTAGCAGCAGCCTTCAATGATGAGCAATTTTAAAGAAAGGTATTCCACAGCCACCACATAAGTTTTCTAACAGGCCGACATAATTGATGCTGTTAGATCTTTTGCAAAACGTCTTTCATTACTAAAAATATGGCTGAAGATCTTGAAGGTCTTAATTTAACAGCCGAAACTTATCTAGACATCAACGGAATTAAAAAAAGTACATGAGTAAATTTACCTGAAGATTAATGCAATCAATATGACTTAAAATCTGGCTCGCAGAACTGCAGATTCTAAGAAGTCAATGTGAGGTCATTTTGAAGGAAAGTAAATGGTGACAAATGGTTTAAATATTTCTTCTTCTTTGTCAGTAAGGCCAAAAATAAAACGGTTCCTTTGGAGTATTATCATGAATCAAAAATTTTGACAGATTCTGTTTCTTTCAAGAGAATGTCTTGCGATTCTGTACTAAGAATCAAAATTAGCGAGGCAATTAATTTTTGGCAACATTATAGATGTTTTAATATCAACCAAAGCGTTGAAAGCTCAATTGTTATAAAAAAGTAAGAACAACTCACAAAATTCGCTTTTGACATACGAATTCACGTAAGATATCACATATACCACTGGCAAAATAGCAGTGAATATCAAGAGATATCACTAGCCAAGGTGATAGCTTAGGGGTGCTGGCGAATAAACTCTATTCAGCCAACGGTAGCACCCTCAATCTTAGCTATGAATTATTCGTTGACGATAGTACGTTATTGCTTGCTCGAAGAATCGAGCCTTCATATAACTCTATGTGTGGACTATTCATTAAGGAAGACAGCGTAGCTGGATTATTAACAAACTCATTTTTGTTTTGTCTTTGCAAATTTTTAAATCACATTTGCTATTTATCTCTTATTTTATTTTTATTTTTTCTATCCTAACACAAACCTTTTTAAATTTGAACCTATTGTTATTTTTTTTTTTTTTTAATAAAATGTGTTGTGTAATAGGGTTTAGAATATGTGTCACAACAACACATAAATACCTTTTAAGACCTAGGTCTAGACCTGGGTCCCACAACAACTGGCGTTCTGAGGTGTAGATTAACGCTTTTTTTAAACATCTGTGGGTTGAAGCCACCTGAGACTAAGTGTTCCGGCAAACTATTCCATTTGTACGCAGTTCGGACAAAGAAGTCTCTCTGCGATCTGCCAGTATGACAGCGCGGGATCTTTACCGTTTCACCGGTTGCGGCAGCCGATTGCCGAGTGGAACGGGGGTAAGAATAAGTTTGAGGCATGATGCCGCTGATTTCATCCGAGCACTGCTGATGACGATATTTGTAAAAAACAACGAGGTCAGCAACAGTGCGACGATGTTGTAGGGAATCAAGTTTTGATGTCAAAGTTCGATCACCTACAATTCCTATAGCTCGCTTTTGAACAGAGTCCAAGAGGGCCAAGATGGAAACAGAGGCAGCACCCCAAACTTGACAGCAGTACTCCATACAGGGACGAATATAGGACTTATAAACATGGAGCAATTGGTATGGAGTGAAAAATTTTTTGCATCTATTTAGGAGGCCGAGTTTTTTAGACGCGCTTTTTGCCATCGCCATTACATGATCGTTCCAGAGTAGGTCATTTGAAATTTTGACACCCAATAAACGAATGTTTTTACATTCACCTATTGGTTCATCACACATACTAAATAAAATATCTTTGGGGAACTCGGTCTCTAATCTGGAAACAATCAACAGCTGTGTTTTGGTGTAGTTGAAATTGACAAGGTTTTGGTCACCCAAGTCGGCGACTTTATTCAGGTCTTTGTTCACGTTTATGGCAGCGTCTCCCCGGGCAGGATTAATTCGTTCGTGCATTTTACCTTTTGAAGGAAGGGGCTCGAACGACTTGTGCAGAGTACTATCATCTGCAAAACTATTTATTTGGTTACTGGTGATTTTCAACAATTCGTTGATATAAATCAAAAATAGGGTTGGGGACAATACTAAGCCTTGGGGTACACCAGCGTTAATTAGTTTAGACTCAGAAGAATATCCGTCTAAGGTTACCGAAATGTATCGGTCGGATAGAAAATTTTGGGATGAAAACCGTACGCAACGAGCTTGTTGATTAAGTTGGCATGCCAGACTCGATCGAATGCCTTGGAGATGTCTAAAGCGATAACGTATGTTTCACCACCTTTATCAAGTATGCTGTTCCAACAATGCGCTACATAGTTTAATAGATCGGTAGTTGATCTTTTGTTTCGAAAACCGTATTGGCTGTCGGATATTAAATGATTTTCTTCCAGAAATTTTGAAATATGTGTATTAATATAATGCTCATAGACTTTGGATAGGACCGATAGTAAAGCTATTGGCCTATAATTTGAGATATCGGATTTTGGTCCCTTTTTGGGGACGGGCTGGACATTTGCCAACTTCCAGCACGAGGGAAATATACCAGATTTGTAGGATTGGTAGAATATTTTAGTTAAAGTTGGTGCAAGTTCTTTGGAAAAGGTTTTTAAAATAATGGGTGGAATATTGTCCATTCCTGATGCTTTGTTGGTGTTTAACCCCTTTAAAAGTTTAGCGACTATTTTGGGTTTGAAGTGAAGTTCATTCATATTAACTCCTGAAGACTGGATTTGGGGTATTTCTTTAGGAGTTTCCAAAACAGTGGAGTTCAGAGCAAAGCGTTCAGCGAACAAGTTAGCTTTTCTTGCGGGATCATTGACGGTTAAATCACCATCAATAATAGGGGGAATAGAAAATTTTGTACCAGAATTTAAAGAATTAATGGCACTGTAGAAACTCTTGTCAGAAACAGACATAGACGTAAGTTTTGAGGCTTTCGCTCTGTCAATTTCGGACTTTTCGTTTGAGATAATCTGATTAGATATTTTGTTGGCCTTTAGATATTGGGATCGATTAGTGGGAGTTTTGTTATGAATCCAAATATTAAATGATCTACGTTTGTTTCTAAGTGCCGTGTTGGCAGCTTTCGAATACAAGTATTTTTGTTTGGGTTTTACTATGGAGAAAGGGACAAATTTATTAATAGCAATTTGGATGGTTTCTGTAAAGTTTTGAGCAGAAACATTTACATTGTCAGTGTAAAAACAATGACGGTCGAAAGGGAAACCATGGAAAAAATTTTGAAGACCACTCTTATCCATTTTTGAGTAGTGAAATATTTTACGGGGTTTGGGAGCTGTAGTTTTAAGTAAATCAGTTTTGATAACTGATGAGATTAAATAATGGTCAGAATTTCCAATACTACCTTTCGCAACACCGACACTCGTAATATCTGGCATTGTGGTAAGATAGAGATCTAGTAGAAAACTATTATCACCGCCATTACGGGGAGTGAAAGTCGGGCTTTTAACAATTTGGAATAGGCCCTGAGACGCGGCAAAAATTTCTGCCAGTTTTCCACTATTCTCAACATCGTCTGTCGATTTGGAGAATTCCAACCATGATTTGTTGTGGACGTTGAAGTCACCGGTAACGATAACTTCACAATTAGGGAACTTTGCTCTAATCTCGTCCATAATTTTTGTCAGTATATTAAAAAAGTTTGGGTTACGTTTGTTGGGGGACCGGTATAAAGCTATTGTAAAATAAGTCATTTCTGGAAGACAAATCTTTAAAACCATTGTATTGAAGCCGTCACCGTGTAGTTCAAAATTTGGAAAGCGCGTGTACGCAACACTCTCATGAATGAATGCGCATACGCCCTGATGGAGTTTGAAAGCTGATTCGAGTCTATTTTTGGAATTAAGCGATTCTATAAAGAGAAAATTTTCAGAAACTTGTGTTTCTGTAAGGAATAGAATGTTCGGTTTGTCGTGCTCAAGATGATGTTGCACGTGGTCATGGTTAGCGTTCAATCCGCAGATGTTTTGAACATGTATTCTAAAATTTTTTATTGATTCATATATGTTTTGTCCCTGCAAATTCCGTGGACATGCCGCTTTATGGGCGGGTGGATTGCGCAAATTTGCTTTACCACTTGCAGACTTATTTTTTTTCGGTTGTACTACCATTTATATATAATGTTTATTTTATTTTTTTGTGTTTTATTTTAAAATGCATAACTAAGTAAAAAATCCTATCATACTACAAAATATGACATATGCCAATATTTCATGATAAGATGAAGAAATAATAACAAAATAATAAGTGAAAAACAAATTGTGAGAAATTTGCAGAAAACAAAACAAAACTAAATGCCAATAATCCAGCTGATGCAGCGCACCCCAGACGCACCGCCCACCACCTTAATCGAGGCACAAAGCCCACACATAACTACGTGTTGGTTCGATTCCTCGGAAGAGCTAATGAGCGGTACCGCTACGGAACGCTGCCCAGCTAAGACTGGAAGTGCTGCCGTTGACTAATTAAAGTTAGTCCGCCAGCACCCTAAGATATCATCTTGGCCAATGACATCTCCTGCCATTGCCAGTGGTATGTGATATCTCACGCTAACTCATATGTCAATGGCAGGGACTGGAGTACGCAGGGTAGTCAGACCCGTAGATCAACATTGATCATAATCGATCAAAATCGATCCCTCCTGCGGGAAATTGCATGTAAAAATATTAAATCGAGAGTAATGTTCCAGTTTTAGTTGAACTTAACTTCTTATATTTTACTATAACTTCTGATCCCATATTGGTCCCACTTTTAAGCTTTCAGGATTTCTTTATTATAGTATATCAAAAAATACATGATTTTTTCAAAATTTAAAAAAAACACTATCTTTAATTTTTTTTCAAAAAAAGTTTTTACAGATTTTCAAAAAAAACGGGTTTGAACCAATATAGGCAAATAGCATATCAAATTAAGCCTTGTACAATTCTCTTTAGAATGGTCTATGGTTGTACACATCTTGAGATATTTGAAATTAAAACTATACAGGTAAGCCCCAAAATGACGATATTCCAAAATTTTGAAAATTAATTACACAAAAACGAAAAGAGATAAAAAATTTTGGAAAAACGTTTTTTACTTGTTTATTCATGGCGAATAATTTCTGCAAGTTTCAAAAAATCTAAAATGGTCAGGTTGAAAATTAAAGTTTTTTGTTTGGCTTGAAATGGAATGCCCCCTCATGCCAACATTTTTGGGAAATTGCAATAAGTAGATTTTTATTTGAAATCTATCTAAAATCAATTCCAACTTAGTATATATTCAAGTAACTTCTAAATTATCTAACAACTTCAACATTCTAATTGAATAAATATTAAGTGCTAAATGTGCCATAGTTGAAATTTTGTGAAATTTAGTAAATTGAAGAATGAATATTTTAAAACAAATCAAATTCAACTCTAATGTAAGCTATAAAAAGTAAAAATATAATTAACTTAATAGAAACAGAAGTTTTTATAACAACTTGTTGCAAAAATAGCTTCATGTTAGTATATACAATTACTGCTAATAATTGTACATCATTTAGCAAATTCTAATGCTATAATAGGCTATTGATTATTTCCTAATAAACAGGGCAATTAGAAACTAATACGTTCACGGGTTTTTATCGGTCAATGGGTTATTTAATAATATCGAAACTTTTTTTATGCAAAAATTGTTGAAACAAACAGCAGATTATACAACAAGGTAGAGAAGTTCATGTTTTTCTCCCGAGGTGTGTTTGGAGCGGGAGGGTGAAGCCTGAGGACCACATATTAATGAGGGAAATGACATGATCTCTCCTGAGGTGTATATGAAACAAACAGCAGATTATACAACAAGGTAGAGAAGTTCATGTTTTTCTCCCGAGGTGTGTTTGGAGCGGGAGGGTGAAGCCTGAGGACCACATATTAATGAGGGAAATGACATGATCTCTCCTGAGGTGTATATATTATTTTTTGCAAGACCACAATATAATTATGATATTAAAAACTACCCAACAAACACTGTGGCAAACCAAAGCTAGCACAATGCGTTCACGTGTGTCGCGGCATGTTGTCACTTGGACGTCCAAATACATCCGCATATTGCTATCATAGTGCCATTATAGCGTGACGGCACGCTGTGGTGCAAAATGTACGCATTTTCTCTTTATTTTGTGGCCATTATGACACTATGCGAAATACATAACGTGCTTCACTTCGTTTTTTATTACTACTTTTGGTCGTAATAATCAAGATCGAAGTGAAACGAATTTTATTTAATGATACAAATAATAAATTCAAAGAATAAGAATGGAGAGTTAACATTTCCTCATTGACTGGTTTCATTTAATTTCTTATAAGATATAATATGTCTTTCGTAATAATAAATAAATAAATTATTTCGGTCTGAAAGACCTAAGTATTACATTCATGAGCTCAAAGTGAAATTTTTACCCCTACTTTTTTTGACATTTCTCGACGTTTTAGGACCTCCTGATTCTAAAAAAGCAAAAAAATGCAAAAAAGCAATTCTAAAAAAATGTATGTCTGTCTGTCGGCCGGCCGGCCGCCGTCATTACCTACACTGCAGGGAAAACGGCTGGAGGGATTTCAAAATTTTTTTTTTCTAAAAATAGGTATTCACAAGATGCAGGTCCGAAAGGACGCTGTGTTCGATTACTGTACCGGAAGTGTGTCGAAAAAATCATTATGTGTGTCAAAAATAGCAAACTTTCATATTTTTGACTTAAAAAACGTTCATTTTAAGCGATTACGAGTAGAAACATTAAATTTGGGGGAATCTTGATGGTCGGGATTGGTATGTGAGATCAAAAACTAGATTATTGCATTATAAGTTTGTCAAAAAAATGTTGTCAAGTGTGTCAAATGAAAAATTTTTATTTTTTTTTTTACCTAATTTTTTGGAAAAAAAATAAAATTAATTGTTTGTTGGAAATGAAATTTTATTATTATTATTGAGAATTATGGCATTATAAGTTTGTCAAAAAAATGTTGTCAAGTGTGTCAAAAGAGAGTTTTTATTTATTTTTTACCCAATTTTTTGGAAAAAATAAAATTGTTTGCTCGAAATGAAACTACTTCGGTTTTATTATTATTATTGAGAATTATGGCATCATAAGTTTGTCAAAAAAATGTTGTCAAGTGTGTCAAAAGAAAGATTTTTATTTATTTTTTTACCCAACTTTTTGGAAAAAAATAAAATTGTTTGTTTGAATAGAAATTTTATTATTATTATTGAGAATTATGGCATTATAAGTTTTTCAAAAAAATGTTGTCAATTGTGTCAAAAGAGAGTTTTTATTTATTTTTTACCCAATTTTTTGGAAAAAATAAAATTGTTTGCTCGAAATGAAATTTTATTATTATTATTGAGAATTATGGCATTATAAGTTTGTCAAAAAAATGTTGTCAAGTGTGTCAAAAAATGTCAAATCATTTATTTTTTAGCTAATTTTTTGGAAAAAAAATGTAGCTGTTTTTATGACGTAAATGTAATTGAAAATGAAATTGAACGGAAATTTTTGAATTTGTTATAGTTTTTGAAATATTTTTGGAATTTTGAAAAAGTTAGGATTTTTGATTTTGTAATAATTTTTGCAAAATTTTTAGAATTTCGGAAAAAGTTTTAATTTTTGATTTTGTAAGAATTTTTGGAATATTTTTAGAATTTTGAAAAATTTTTAATTTTCTTATAATTTTTGGAATTTTGAAAAAAGTTTTAATTTTTTATTTTGTAATAATTTTTGCAATATTTTTAGAATTTTGGAAAAGTTCGAATTTTTAAGAATTTTTGGCATATTATCGGAATTTAGAAAAAGTTTAAATATTTGATTTCTGATATGTATTTGAATACATTTATATTTGCCACTGTATAATTGAACGGTATTATATTCTATAATGCTACTTAGTCTATAAGTAATTAAAAATATATATAATGTTTAATTGAACTCATACCACCGGTCAATAAAGATTAAATAATTGTGTTAAATAAATCCGAGTAATAAGTTTTATTTAGGTTTCCAACTAGTAGTGAGTTACTATAAATTATAAACATATTATTGGCGACGAAAAAATGTGTTAATAAGTGATTATTTGGAAAACCAAAACAAAAACTATCCTAGCCTTTTAAATTCGATTTTTAGTGCGCGTCATTTGCTATACAGTGTTTTTTTCTATTGTTCAGTTATTAAATTAAAAGATAAAAAAATTATTGGTTTAATTTTATATGTTGCAAAACAAATTATAATGGCTTTTATTGGACAAATTGAATATTTTTTGGTAGACGAAGATTTTCAAATCTATAAGAAAAGATTTGAAAATATACTGAAGTTAAATAAAATAACAGATGATGCAGTGAAACTCACATATTTTATTACATTTGTCGGTCCAGACACATATAAAATTTTAAAATCCTTATGTTCACCAAAAGCCATCGAAGATACAAAATATACCACTGTTATGGAAGCATTGAGCAATTACTTTAAACCTAAATGTAATATAATAGCAGAACGGTTTAAATTCTACAAACGATCGCAAAGGTCAAATGAGTCATTTGCAGAGTACATTGTTGAGCTGCGTCGTTTATCACAAACATGTGATTTTAAAAATTTTTTGGAGGAAGCATTAAGAGACCGGTTTGTAGTTGGCATAAATAAAGAAAGCGTACAGTCAAAACTATTAAACGAATCGAATTTAACGTTTTCAAAAGCAACGGAAATGGCAATAAATATGGAGATGACGCAAATTGAGCTGAAAAATATAAATCCGGAATTTAAACATGAAATTAACAGGATTAATCATCATCGAAATAATAGTTACAGTAATAATCAAGAAAATAAAAGAAAGTTTGAAGATAATCGCAATAAAATGAAGTACAATCAACAATATCATCCACAGCTATATTACGGAAATAAAGCGAAACGCCGATCCAGGTCAAGATCAAGAGGATATCATCGTGGGAGTGAACAATCAAGAGGACGCTCACAGTCCGAACATCAAAGAAAAAATAAACAGTGCTTTTATTGTAAAAGATATGGACATTATGCACGAGAGTGTTATAGTAATAAAAATAAAAATGTTAATTTTATTAGTGATGCTAGTTGTAATGTTAATACAAATAATTCTAGTGTAAATGTGAATGAAGATAAAAATTTAAATTATAAACTAGGCTATGTTAACAAGTTTATAGAAAAAGAGGAACCAAATAGTAGTAAATATTTGCCAAATATTGTAGCAAAGCCTCTTAGTGAAGAATGCATAAGTTGTGATGTTGTAAATGACAACCTGAATTTGGAAAAAAGGAAAGTTGATTTAGGTAACATTATATGTGTGAATATAATGAGTGATAGCGATTCAAGAGTGATTCAAGAATCAAATGTATCCCCAATGTTAATTGATGTTAATTGTGAAGGTAAGATGATATCATTTGAAGTTGACACTGGTTCCTATGCTAGTGTTTGGAATGAAGGTGAGTTTATAAAATTTTTTGGAAATAAGTTCATTGAGAAAACAAATAAAAATTTTTCTGTTATAACGGGTCATGATGTAGATGTAGTAGGTGTTGCTAAATTAAAAGTTTTAAGTCAATATGTTCAACATTATTTGGATTTGTATATAATTAGAACAAATCGAACATTTCTGCCACTTTTAGGTAGACAATGGTTAGATATACTCATACCAAAATGGAGATTTTCATTATCTATACATAAGTTAGAATGTGGATCAAATTTTATGAATGGTTTACGGAACAAGTTTCCGAATGTATTATCACAGGATATGAAGAAACCTATTAGTGATTTTAAAGCAAATATTGTTTTAGTAGATGGATCAGTTACTCCTATATTTGCAAAGGCTTATTCTGTGCCATTTGGTATGAGAGATCGTGTTGAATTGGAAATGAAAAATTTGGTGGAAGATGGAATTGTTAGTCCAGTGAGATACTCTGAGTGGGCATCACCAATAGTGATTGTACAGAAAGGAGATGGAAGTTTGAGAATTTGTGTAGATTTTTCTCGAACATTAAATAGGTATTTAAAGCGTGACCATTATCCTATGCCTAGAATGGACGACATATTTGCAAAACTGACGGGGTGTACCATGTTTTGCGTATTAGATTGTAAAGGTGCTTATCTACAATTAGAAGTTGAAGAAAATTGTAAACATTTGCTAACAGTAGCGACACATATGGGTTTGTTTCGATATAATCGATTATGTTTTGGTTTGAGTTCAGCACCGCAAATTTGGCAATGCACGATTGATCAAATTATTGGAGATATAAAGGGAACAAGTGCGTATTTAGATGATATAATTATTGGTGCCGCGTCTAAAGAAGAGCTAGTGAGGCGTTTAATGACCGTTTTCGAGAGATTAAACTCTCACAATGTCAAGGTTAATTTAGAAAAAAGTGTTTTTTTTGTTGAAACAGTTAAGTATTTAGGTCATGAAATAAGCAAGTCTGGTATTCGCCCCAATCGTATGAAAGTAGAAGCTATAATAGATGCACCTTCACCGACCAACGTGCAAGAATTAAAATCATATTTAGGCATGCTAATGTACTATGGAAGATTTTTACCTAATTTATCGCATGAACTGCATGCATTATTCCGTTTATTAAAACTTGATACAAAATTTAATTGGGATGATACCTGTGAACAAGTGTTTGTAAAAAGTAAACAAATGTTGTTAGAAAATCGTATTTTGGCACATTATAATCCTCAATTACCTATTGTTGTCCATTGTGATGCGAGTCCATATGGTGTGGGAGCTGTACTGTCTCACCTCATTAATGGATCGGATCATCCTGTTTTATTTGCTTCCAGTACCTTATCCGATGCTGAGAGAAACTACTCTCAATTACATAGGGAAGCACTAGCTATAATATTTGGAATTAAGAAATTCCACAAATATATTTATGGACATAAATTTAAAATTATAACGGATCACCAACCATTACGAGAAATCTTTAACCCCAAAAAAGGCACTCCATCTGTAGCAGCAGCGAGATTACAGCGATGGGCAGTATTTCTAAGCCAATATGATTATGAGATTGAATACAGAGCAGCATCAAAACTAGCTCATGCCGATGCTTTGTCTAGATTGCCGCTACCGGGTGAGACAGGTGTCGAAAGTTTAATAAAATATTTTAATTTTTCATCGAGTGAGTTGACATTAAATAGATATCAAATTCAGAAGGCAACTGAACAAGATGTAATATTAGTTCGGGTACAAAAGGCCTTAAAGCACGGATTCAGATACTGTGATTCAGATCTTAAGTATTACAAAAACAATTGCGCATTATTTTCTTTAGATGATAATTGTATTTTTTACGGTCCCAGAATTGTAATTCCAGAGTCTTTGCGGGTTGATATACTAAAACTGTTGCATTCTGCACACACAGGGATGGTGAGAATGAAATCGTTAGCTCGAGAAAAGGTTTGGTGGAAAGGTATTGATCAGGACATTGAAGCATATGTCAAAGAGTGTCATCCGTGTAATACCCAGGCTAACAAAAACCCTGAAAAATGTTTAGTCCCTTGGCCAGAAACAAAGTCAATGTATGAGAGAATCCACTTGGATTTCTTGGATTTTGATAATCAAAAATTATTGATAGTGGTTGACACATATACTAAATTTTTGGATGTCATAATTATGCACAGCATTTCGGCGAAAGTAGTGATAGAGAAGCTGTGCATAAATTTTGCGAACTGGGGATTACCAGTAGAGATCGTTACGGATAATGGGCCTCCATTTAACTCAGCGGAGTTTTCTAGCTTTTGTGAAGCAAACGGTATAAGATTATCACATAGTCCACCCTATCACCCACAGTCTAATGGGTCAGCTGAACGAGCAGTGCAAACGGCAAAGAGTTATTTAAAAAAGTCACTACAAGATCAAGAAATTAAAAGTCTTTCTTTACAAGCCAAAATTAGTAATTTTTTATTTACATTTAGAAACACCCCCACTGCAACTACAGGTGTTTCCCCTACTTCAAAAATGTTAAAATATTCACCGCGAACTTTGTTAGATCAGTCAATTTCAGCTAATAAAGATATAAAAGCCCCTGATTTCAAAGCTAGAAGGGAAAAAGTGTCAGGTGAACAGATAAAACCAATGTGCCAAAAAGGGGTATATGAATTCAAAGAAAATGATAGAGTTTATTACTTTTGTAATTTCAGAAACAAAATAAAATGGGAGGAGGCTGTCGTTGTTAAAAGATTGTCAAGCGTAATTTATCTAATAAATGTAAGAGGTTACAAGAAGACTGCACATGCAAATTATTTGAAGCCTAATTTGACTAAGCATGTCACATTTGCTAAAGAATATAATTATATTCTACCAAGAGAAAATGAAAATAAAACATACAAATTTTTAAGAAATAGAAGAGTTTCTTATTTTACAAATGAATTAAACTAGTTGTAGAAATAAGGAAAGTCTTATTAATTGAATGAATTCATAAGGTTGTTTTATTAATTGGATTTAAGATTTATTATAACTTTAAAGTAAAAATTAATAATTTGAAATATTTCTAATTAACTTTTGTTTATTTAATTTTTCAACATATAATAGATTATAATTAGATTATAATTTTCATCATATAATAGATGCATATAATATAATAATTTATAATATTACAGGGCTTAAGCTAAGTGTGAAGAAGTGATATGTATTTGAATACATTTATATTTGCCACTGTATAATTGAACGGTATTATATTCTATAATGCTACTTAGTCTATAAGTAATTAAAAATATATATAATGTTTAATTGAACTCATACCACCGGTCAATAAAGATTAAATAATTGTGTTAAATAAATCTGAGTAATAAGTTTTATTTAGGTTTCCAACTAGTAGTGAGTTACTATAAATTATAAACATATTAATTTCATTCTAATTTTTAGAATATTTTTGGAATTTTGAAAAAGTTTGATTTTATTTAATTTAACAATATTTTTGGAATTTTGATTATAATTTTCCGGCAACGTATTGATGTTTCGTGTTAGTTTTGTAATAAATTTTTAAACAGATATAAAAAATACTTGTACTTTAACAAAGAGTTATGTTTGATATACATCGCTGCCCAAAACTAAAAACCATGTCCTCGTGAAAGTTTTTTGCCGAAAACTATATCAAAATCCTTTACCCAGACCGAAGTCTTGATATCTAAGAGCTGTGAGATTTCAGCCCCTCCATATTTTTCATTTAAAATTAAGTGAGAAAGAAATTTTTTGGTGAAGGTAATGAAAAAAAATACAAAAAAAAACAACGAGCTCTTTAAATTAGTATATTTTCGTACAAGTTAGGGTGACCAACCGTCCCGGATTTAAGTCTGCCGTCCCGCATTGAAAATGTCCCGGAAATTGTCCCGGAATATTAAAAAAGTCCCGAATTGTTCCGTTTTTCTAGCACAAATTACCATACAATATTTTTTATGAGATATTAAAAATATTCTAATAAAATTTGATTTTGAAAATAGCATAAGTTTGACTCGTCGACTACTTGGCGCAAGCAAAACAAGACGGTTGGTGGTTATGTTCCCAATAGAAAGAATTTTACAATTATTTCAACGGCTAAAGTCATACTTTTTATTCCTGGTGCAGAAGAAACAAATTAAGCTTGTCGGAGCAAAAAGCCTGTTATGCTACAGCTAAAGGGCAAGTACGTCAGAGCTAAGGTTAAGGTTAATGGAAAAACAATCAAAATGGTCAGCTCAACCAGATACCTTGGTGTTGACTTGGATGAAAGGATGAGTGCACCAAGTCATGTTACACGAATATGCTAGAAATCCAAGTCCCTCTTCCACAGCTTCACAAGGTTATCTCATGCATGGTTTGGTCTTGAAAGAAATATACTACATCTTATTTATAAGATCGTAGAGGAATCTATTATCTCGTACTGCTCAGCTGGTTGGTATGAGCGGACTAACGTTAAGCAAAGAAATATGTAACTCCGCATGATCCGAGGCTACAGATCCATTTCTACAACCCCGACTCAGGTCATTACGGGCACAATCCCAAATTATACAGCCGTGCTGTCAACACAAACAGCAGAGTTGAAAGGATTGCTTCCATAAAAAAGGGACTGCACTAGGAGACCCTCAATGAATGGAAGGCACATTGGGTGGTCTCAGATACGGGAAGGCATCCGTATCTTTTTATCAGCGATTCAACTTTTGCTTTAGGTACGAATAAGGTAGCTCTGACAGGTCCTATGGTCCAGTTTAAAATTGGACATGGCAAATTTAGAGAGTACTTGAAGCGTGTTGATGTTAGGGACAATGCTTTATGTACAACATGTGATGTGGATGATATGCATTACATGTTCTTCTGGATTGCACTAATTACGAGACCTTAAGGAGCGATCTTAAATCGTCCTTACCAATGAATTTGACGGTTGTTTAGCAGCAGATACACTTATAGTATACTGCTGAACACAAAAAATATGATTGCGCTTAAAGAATTTTGCATTGAAGCTCATGAACTGCCCGCATTAGTTAAACAAATCAGGTCTAACCCTTCAGGTTAGACTACATTCTGACATAGTTCTTAGATAGTAGAACATACAGTTACCCTGTATGTAAACCATCAACCTCCACGAGGTTAGGGATCGAAACGAGCAACTAAATAAATTTGACTGAGGTAATAATATATAACTATTTTACTTTCTGATGACAAATAAATGTTTTAGACACAGTTGACTCGGTCGATCGATGGTTGAGCTTATGAAAAACCCTGTAAAAGTTTTTTGAACTTAAAACAGAGGTGCTTGCAATAAAGAGCTATGGTGGTGGTGTGAAAAATGCCAAGAAGCAATCAAGTTTTTTTTAAGATGAGAAGTCTGGGCTTTGGCTCTTCTTTCTACATAATCAAGCCTCCGTTTTTCATAACGCCGTAAAACGTGTTGAATAAGAAAAAGACTGCAGTGGAAGTTTCATAAGATATACGTGATCTCATTGTAAAGTGTCAAGCACGAGCCGACCACGAATTCCTTTCTCCTACCGCTGTAACTCGCCAAGGGTTTATTGGCCATGTCGTAAATTTTTACTCCAATTGTGTGGAATATTGATAGCTTTGAAGCACTCAATTTTCAGAGATTTGTCATTTTAAATGAATTATTAAACTCATTAGTGATGTTAAATGGAGCGACATCGAATCGAAAAAAACATGTCAATGTGTTCGTAAACATTTTGATATGAACAAAATTACCGAAATGGAAAATAATTTATTTCCTGATTTGACCTATCTTAAACAGTATGTAAACACTAAAAAATTAGCAGAATGGACCAACAGCAACTTGAGTATTGATACAAAATGGGCCAACCATTTGGCAGATAATCATCATTCCATTCAAAAATATCCTAATATTAGTGGAACTATGTTCGTGCCTGCCCGGAACAAATGCAGCGACCGAACAAGTTTTTTCAATAATTTATAATCTATGGACATCGGAAAATCGAGAAGGATCGTTGCTTTAAAAGCAAAGGTTATTTCAAGATGTAATATCGCTTTGTCTTGCTGCAAGACTTGCAAAGATTTCAACTGAAAATTTCACAAAAGGTTAATTTGCTAAAAAAACGCATATAGAACATGTTGGCAAATACCCATAAAGTCATTATACAAAAATATACCAATATGGCTTTTTTCGCCCCGGATTGGTTAAAATTTATATTGGTCACCCTATACAAGAGATGAAAACATTGTTTTTTTCGTGAGTAAACGTTTGTTCACGAGACGCGCTAGCGTCGAGTGAGACATGTTTACGAACGAAAAACGTTTTTATCTCGGGTAGGAAATACAATTTTTTTTATGATAGTATATAATATACATAATCGATATTTACTTTACTTTAAATTATAAAGTTAGAAATCGACAACAAAACATTCAAAATTTATATTCTATTTTTTCATGGTTGCCTTGTTTAAAATACTTTGTAAAATTATATGAAAAACCATAGCAATTATAATTTGTTATTCTTTTTACACTAGTGAAATAGACTTTTTATTATACTTATTTAAAAACACCTTGTTTTCATCTGTTTTTACAAAGACGTAAAGATGACATTTTCAGAACAGCGAACGGAAAATTTTTCCCGATCTCCGATTTTTTTCCGTGTGCTAAATAAAAAAAGTCCAAGCGGCACGTATATCCGCTAGATATAGGTAGATTTCGGGACCAGACAGCTTTGTGTACAAATAGAATTGGATGAGTCAGATTAGTTTAAATAAAAAATTTAAGTAGAATAGTCCAAGTCCAGCATAATCCAAAAAATTTATCAAACCAAACTAAATACACTAACGGAAACTACTTTATCAATGCGATTTCGGAACAGTTTTATTTAATTTGTTTAAAACTACTTTTAATAACATATTAAATCCACCAAAGAGCAAATAAACGTTATCACAACGTCACAACGTCACAACGTCACACCTACAACACCACCACACATAATTTATAATCTAAAATTGTCAAACAACTTTTACACCTTAAATAATTCAAATATCTACAATTTAGGAAGACTTTTGTAAATGTGTATTCAATATGCATATAAGAAAATATTCCTTAATTTAAAACAATAATGACTCAGCTTTGTTTTAATTTTTTTTTAAATTTTTGCGAAAAAAAATTAATAAAACTCAAAAAAAAACAAAAGATAATTTGTTTAATATTTCTATGTAATATTTTTATATTTTTATGGAAGTTGTTGTTGTAATTGAATGGCATGCATTAGGTTTAATGCTAATTACATTGAAACCTCTTGGGTTAGAAAGTTGAAAATCTCGGAGGTTATAGTTAAAAAGTTTATCTAAAAATGAGTATGACTTTAAACAACATAAACTCATAAATGAGGAAGGCATGGTCGTATGCGTTTGTTTTTGTTCTAAGAGCCGTGGTGTCCCAACCTCTAGACTTGGACTATATTTTTTGAAAATTTTGGAAAGATTTATGTTTTAGTTAACGTGTGCATAAATTTTCGAAAGTAAGATTGGACATTTTCAGCAAAATCAAGGACAACAAAGTTTATTAAATTTTTAAAACAGCCAATTCTTCAGGAACCTGGAACGCCAAGGTTGTCATTTGGAAAAAAATGATAGAAATATGTTAAAATATTCAATATTGATAATTTTTTTTAAAATAATATGATTCATACGGTAGTTATAACACCCTAGATTATTCGACTTTTTTGGCTCTAGCCACATAACCTGTACCTGGATATGGCCAGCTCGCGAAATTGTCCAAGAAATTTTTTACAGCAACGTATACAGAAAAATTTTTTGTTGTAAGTCAAGAAATGCGATCGTGAGAGTGCCGGTAAATTTCGTTATAGCTCATATCGTTATTCGTTATATATATATATAT
>OY856187.1:215686499-215757825 GCA_963693315.1 Diogma glabrata
TACATGAAAATAATCATAATTTTTCTTTGGAAGATATAATTTTTCTTTGGAAGATGTAGTTATTTTAAAAAAGAAAACCATTTCAGAAAACGTAGTATTTTGGAAATGTTGTTTATAAAGAAATCTTCAAACCTTCTGAATATTCAAAACGATTCAGCTTATTTAGGAAATAGCTATAATTATATAATAAATTAATATTTTAGATTTAAATTTTAATTAACTTTATTCAAATTTCGTTTTTTCTTAACTTAGTAACAGAAAATGTTTTTTGAAATCGTAAAAATTTTTGAACATATTTCCGTTTAGTGTTTTCTTTTCTTTTGTATTATTATTTTTGATTGTTTCATGTAAGTTTTGATAATTTTTTGTAAAATATTGTTTTTATTCGCCTACATATTAAAGTGTTACTTTATTACTGTGATTTGCGGCTTTAAAGTATCACTTTTCAACTATTTATTTTGTTGTCATAGCTACGTCCAAAAAAGTAAAAAGCATTTGTATTTGTTTAAATTCAATGAAAAATAAAAATTTTTATCAAAGCAACCCTCAAATTCAAAATTTCATTACTAAATTAAAATAGTTGTTATCATTTGTTGTCATAGCTACACAATAATTTGGAAAAAATAATAAATATTTTGTCAAAGGTTACTTGTTCCACATATTTTTATTTTAAAATTTATGAAAATTTATAATTTTAATTTAGAATAAACAACTTTTCTTAAAATATTTTGCTTGCGGCGAATAAAAAATAGTATATGATGCACGGACGTAAGCTATTTTGAACTTAATGTGGGTGCAAATCTCGGCTAGCGCCTCGATTTGCAAACTCCACATCCGTCCAAAATCTTTAGCTTTACGTCCTAGCATCATAATGTACTATTTTTGCTTTTTTAATATTTTTTGATATGTTTTTAAGATTTTTTCATTTGTATTCATTTTGTTTATAGTTTTTTACCATTTTCTGAAGATGATATAAATTATATCGAAACGTTAAAATAAATTTTATAAATAAAATAATTAGGCTTCAACCAACGAATTTGTTTTAATTTGAAAAAAATATATATATATATATATATATATATATATATATATATATATATATATATATATATATATATATATATATATATATATATATATATATATATATATATATATATATATATATATATAAATATATATATATATATATATATATATATATATATATATATATATATATATATATATATATATATATATATATATATATATATATATATATACATATATATATATATATATGTATATATATATATATATATATATATATATATATATATATATATATATATATATATATATATATATATATATATATATATATATATATATATATATTAAGGTGCTTTTTTTTTGGGCGACAATTCTTTTTTTCTGGTGCCCCACCAAAATTTTGTTGGAAATACCCAAGAAAACGTCCTCCTAAAATAGGAGCCCTCAAAATTAATGTTTAGCACTCGGCATTTGCGTTTGAATATTTTCCATACAAAATACATGTAAACTTAAGTGTTTTTAAAAAAAAATTACAGCTCAGCGGCATTCTATACTATTTGAAAATGGAAAAAAGCAACTAACTCAGGATTAAATTATCTACAAAAATGCTTATGGAGATGTAACTGTAACTTACACCGGTGACACAGTACAGATCACAAAATTAAATTTTATATGAATTTCTTGTTCTTTTGTTTTTATTTCATAAATGGCTAAAGCTACAGGAAAAATGTCCATAACACAGTTGTAGTTAATTAAGTTTCCAACAAAAAACTCAACCGAATCTCTATGATTGATATTTCTCGAGATAATAAACTTTTATTATTTTAGAACTTGCGATTTTCATAAATTGATGACGAAAATCTCTTAGAACATCCATTTTAATAAAAGCTTATTATCTCGAAAAATATCAATCATAGAAATTCGGTTCTTGTGAGTTTTTTGTAGGAAACTTAACTAACTACAACTTTGTTATTGACATTTTTCCTATAGTTTTAGCCATTTATGAAATAAAAACAAAAGAACAAGAAATTCACATAAAACTGACTTTAGTGATCTGTAGTGTGTCACCGGTGTAAGTTACAATTACATCTATTTAGGCACTTTTGTAGATAATTTTGTCCTGAGTTAGTGGCTCTTTTCCTTTTTGAAATAGTATAAAATGCCGCTGAGCTGTATTTGTTTTTTTAAAAAACACTATAGTTTACATGTATTTTGTATGGAAATTCTTCAAACGCCGATGCCGAGTGCTAAACATTAATTTTGAGGACTCATATTTTAGGAGGACGTTTTCTTGGGTATTTCCAACAAAATTTTGGTGGGGCACCAGAAAAAAAGAATTGTCGCCCAAAAAAAAGCACCCTAAATTATATATATATATATATATATATATATATATATATATATAATTGATCTCAAAAATCCAAAATATATATATATATATATATATATATATATATATATATATATATATATATATATATATATATATATATATATATATATATATATATATATATATATATATATATATATATATATATATATATATATATATATATATATATATATATAACGATATGAGGTATAACGGAATTTAGCGGCACTCTCACTGTCGCATTTTTCGACCTACACCAAAATAAGTTTATGTGTATGTTTCGGCAAATAATGTCTTAGATAAGTTCGTGAACTGGCCATATCCGGGTACCGGTTAAGCGGCTAGAGCCTAAAAAGTCGAATAATATAGGACGCTATAACTTCCGTTTGAATAAAAATATTTTAATAAAATTTAAAAATATTGAATATTTGAACCTTTTTTATCATTTTTATCCAGATGACAACCATGGCGTTTTAGGTTCCTCAAAAATCAGCTGTTTTAAAAATTTACTAAACTTTGCTGTCCTTGATCTAGCTGAAAATGCCAAGCTCATATTTGAAAACTTTTTCTCACGTATATAAAATATAAATCTTTTCAAAATTTTCAAAAAAAATAGTTCAAGTCTAACGGTTGAGACACCAGGGCTGTTGAAATGAAAACAAACGCAAAAGGCAATGCTTTCATCATGTTTCAGTTTATGTTATTTAAATTCATCTTAACTTTTAAGCATATTTTTAAACTATTGCTTCAAAAAATTTCAGCTTTCTAACCCAAAAGGTTCCTTTTTTATAAGTATTATAATGCACCTCTTACAAGAAAAACTGTACACTAAATTTGGTGTAAAACCGTTGATTTTTTAAAATTTGGTCCGCCATCTTAAAATGTAGTTTTAGAAATCTGACATTAAAATCGTATTCAGCAACCTCGAAAAACTCCCTCCCCTATACACTAAATTTGGTGTAAAACGGTTGATTTTTTAAAATTTGGTCCGCCATCTTAGATCCACCATCTTAAAATCTAGAGTTTTAGAAATCTGACATTAAAATCGTATTCAGCAAAATCGAAAACTACCTATGTTATCACCACCCTCTCAGCTATATCAGTTTTTCCGCTATCTTGAATCCACCATGTTGAATTTACCAGCTTATCATATCAAATTTTCAGAGCCATCCTTTGCCAACAATTTGAGAAACAAAAACAATGATATTGGATGCAAAAAATTTCTTTTTTAATGATTTGTATCTCACTCAAATATTAGTTATAGAAATATCATCCGCAAAAGTGGACAAAATTAAATTTTTTACTAAAAAAATTCGATATTTCATTTGATTAATTTCTGTAATTGATTTATTCGATTTTAAAAAATACTTTTTTTAACTACTAACTTGAGAAATCGTCATTATTTACTCGGTTGCCCCAGTGAGAAGCCATTTTTCTCAAGCTAGGTCAATAATAATAACAAAACATTACCTAGGTTAATAATGACAAATGTTCCTTTATTTTTAATTGAAATGAACAAAAAAACACAAACAAATAATAATTGCATTCCTTTATTTCGTTTTATTTGTATGAAAAAAAACTTCCAGGCTACTTGATATTTTAAGATATTTAAAAAATGAAATGGAAAATGACTAATATCAAATTCTAATCAAAGCAAATATGATAATTAGTGTTAGTAGTTAAAAAAATTCTATATATACCTCGGTTGAGAAGACTAACATAGACATCGAACATTATATCCCTCGGCGCTACGCGCCTCATCTAAAAGTTCTCGGTCAATAATAGCTAACTAGTAATCTTAATTAGATAAATTTATTACATTTCTTGGTTTGTTCAAAACTAAACAAGATAATATAATTTTTTAAAAAATGAATGAAAAAGCACCTTATTCTTGTTTACTGAGTTTTATTATTTTTTATGTTTTACTATATACGCATTTCGAAAGCTGTGCTTTCATCATCTGTAGTATATAAAAACTAAATTTTACAGCAAGACACATTTCGGTGGTTTAATAAAACCCATTTTTAAAATTAATAATCTAACTACAGAAAAATGTAAAATATAAAGCAAAATTAATGAATCTAATAAAACAATTAAACCATTAGAGAAAATTATAAATGAAATTAAAAAATTTTAAAAATAAAAAGATTTTGACAAAGGTAGTAAAACTAAATAATAACAGTATTATGGTGTGTCTCAAATGGGTGGATATCCTTCAGTCATAAATTATGTGTTGTTCGGCGGTCTTTTAATTATTAGGTTAAATAATTTAGATTTTATGTTTCCTTTTTTATTGTTTATCAGGATACCGGGGTTGAAAAAGAAAATCAATTAAACTCCGGTATCCTGATGAACAATAAAGAAGGAAACATAAAATCTAAATTATTTAAAGAAATTAATTTTAATAATAATTAAAAGACCGCCGAACAACACATAATTTATGACTGAAGGATATCCACCCATTTGGGACACACCATAAAACTGTTATTATTTAGTTTTACTTCCTTTGTCAAAATTTTTTTATATTTTAAATTTTTTAATTTCATTTTTAATTTTCTCTAATGGTTTAATTGTTTTATTGTTTTATTATAGTGAATTCTTTTCTACTTGTTCGGTACAAGTTCCGACTCTGAATTATCCAAATTTTGTAATGAAGAGCTTTCTCATTGGCGAACCAATGAGAATGGCATAGCAGGATGCGCACCTAGAGTAATTTAACGCCGTAACGACTAATGCTCAGCCATCGTGGATTTGATAGATTTTTACCTGCTGCCTCAACACAAATGCAGAAATGTACGCAATTTACGAAAAGTTACAGAAATGGAAAGAATTACAAATGGAAAATGGAGACTCTGGCGACCCCGTTTGCGAAAGACCTACGATCAGCGCGTCCAACCCACACAATCATTCCCAGACGTCCACACACTCACTCTTCATACATGCTATCATTCACCCACACATTCAGACTGCAAAGCAAGACACTTAAGCTCTAAGACCCGCCACAAGTATCGCCAGTGGTAGTCATCACTGTTTCGCTGCATGGCTGTCAGCTGACCCATATGATACAGCTCGGAAACCAGTGCCATCGCTGGTCCACCGTGAATCAGATCCTAGAGCACTGGAAAACGTCATACGCTATATTGAAAGTCTTTATTGATTATTTCCCTTTTTCTTTATTAATAACATTTTAAAAAATTTATAAAACCATAAGTAATTCCAAAAAAAAAATCATTCCCAACAAAAAAAAATTGTTAGTTTATTTGTAAGTTGAACAAACATGTCCAAACCCGTTTATTTCAATACCTGTAGTTTACAGTTAGTTAATGTATCATAGAATTTAATAAACCTAAAACAGGACAAGAAGTTGTTTTTTTTTTTTTATTTTTTTTTTGTTTTTAATTCTGTTTTGTATTACAGGTTATTTGAGAATGATTATTTTGAAAATATAACTTCATCAATTCAGGTAATATAATAAAAGAAAAGGTATTTGGTATGTTAAGTTTTACCTCGGAGCAACAATATTTAGATTAGAATCATTTCCAATTCAGACTAAATGTGTCTCGCTACACACACCGCCAGTTCGCACACACAGGCAACGACTAACACGCCCCCATTCAATCACTGATACGCCCTTTCACACACATTCACACTTCTACGTTAAACAAAAAAAAAATAAATAAAATAAGTTCACTCACCACATGTTTAAATCCTTCCGGCCGCAACGTCTTACAGGCTCAGCCCTCCATCCGTGTTGACCAAACCAATAGGTAAAGTATCAAGAAAATTGCTTGGCAATGCGGAGTTGAGCTCCAGCTGCAACCACACCAAAATTTGATATCCGTTGGCCGATGTAAGACGTACGAAAGCTAATAGCAAAAACTTGATATATATATGATGCGTTTCAATAAATTCAATATACGACAGCAACAGCAGAGCGTGGATGTAAATGTTGCGAATATGTAGCAATAGCAAAAACTTGTTATATATGATGCGTTACAATCAATCCTATATACGACAGCAATAGCAAAACCTTGATGCAATTTGTATTATGTGATAATAGCGAAAACTTGATATAACTGAGATATTTCAATGAATATCATATATGACAGCAATGGTAAAATTCTGATGGAAATGTTGATTGGAAATATATAAGATATATGATAGCACCCGTCAAAACGTAATATAAATGTTAAGTTGAAATATATCAAACGTACGGTGACATCAGCAAAAATGTTTTTCCACTGATGAGTTGAAGTATCCAAAATATATGATAACATCCGCCAAAAAAAAAACGATACAAATGTTAAGTTGAAATATGTCAAACATACGGTAGCAACAGCCAAAAACCTAACATAAATGCTGTGCAGAAATATGTCCTATATATGGCGGTAGCCGCCAAACTGTGATATAAATAATGCGATTCAACAGCAGCAAGAGTAAAACTTTGGCACAAATGTTGCGTTGAAATAAGAGGCAATATCTAAAACTCGAGTTTAAAAGTTTATTAATTTAGTTCTAATAATTTGCATAAATGTAAAGTTTAATAATTTTGTCCATATCACAGTTTTAATAAATTAACCAATTGCATGCAGGTAAATTTTGATAATTTTGCTTATATCGCAGATTTAATAAATTAATAAATTGAATAATTTTGTATATAACACAGATTTAATAAATTAATAATTTGAAAAAATGTAAAGTTTAGCAATTTTGTATATAACACAGATTTAATAAATTAATAATTTGAATAACTTGAATAACTTGGTACATATCACAGATTTAATAAATTAATAAATTGAATAATTTTGTATGTACCATAGATTTAATAAATTGATAATTTTGCCTAAATGTAAAGTTTAATAATTTTGTATATAACACAGATTTAATAAATTAATAATTTGACTAATTTTGTATATATCACGAATTTAATAAATTAATAGTTTGAATAATTTTGTATATATCACGGATTTAATAAATTAATAATTTTGCCTAAATGTAAAGTTTAATAATTTTGTATATAACACAGATTTAATAAATTAATAATTTGACTAATTTTGTATATATCACGGATTTAATAAATTAATATTTTGAATAATTTTGTATATATCACGGATTTAATAATTTGCCTAAATGAAAAGTTTAATACTTTTGCACATATCACAGTTCTAATAATTTGCATGCATGTAACGTTTAATAATTTGGTAGTTAACACAGATTTAATAAATTAATAATTTGAATAATTTGGAACATATCACAGATTTGATAAATTAATAAACTGAATAAATGTAGAAGAAATATTATTGTTAATTATTTTATGCTAAGAACAACTTTATGTATGGAAACTATATGAAAATATGAATATAGGTTGTGGATGGATGAGAAACTATTATGAGCTACGTATGTTAATCTATATGATAACTTATGAGAAAACAGACATTGAAGAATTCGGAAACTTTACCGCTCTACATTATCAGGCTCCAGTCTACATTACAGGTCAAGTCATTTTTGGTAACGTACGGTCCAAAAAGAACTTGAAAAGACGTAGGCTGGTCCTATATTCTACCATCAATCTCCACTCGATCTACTATAACACCGAACTAATTCAACCACGGGTAACCATGCATTGGATTGAATTGAAATAGCATGAGCGCGCAGGTAGCCGTTCAATCCAAGTGTAACAAAACGCTTATAAGGAAATGCCGACCATACATATAGAACTGAATTGAAAACGAAATAGATCAAAAATATATCAGTTATCTACAAATGCAAAAAAAAATCTTGAGATGTAGAGAGGAAAATAGTATACTAATCTATTGTGAGCGATGGATAGAAAATAAATTGAGAGGACTCGAAAAGCGACGGAACATCTATCATACTCCTTTCACTATGGTTTCAACTACGTCTACGTACTTATGTCTTACAGGCTCGAACCCTACACCTGAACTATCAAGAGTCTCATGCTCTACCGACTGAGCTAGCCGGGCCACACTGTTGTACGCATCCGACCAGGTGATTCTGAAGTTTGTTCAAATAGTTTCAAAGTTGAACCAAATTCAACACATTCAATCTCTGAACTTACAATTGCCACTATTCAGGAAAGAAATTCTGAAATTGACCCTAAACAAGACATGAACTCCAAAGTTGGTACACACTCGCTGAACTGTTATTTCGAAACGGAACCACCTTCACACTTTAAGGTCGTCGATATCACTCACCTGCAATGGCTGTGAAACATAACCGAAATATATTATCATACTGAGAAAAAAAATTTTTATTACTGATGTTAGGCTCGAATGTCCTTGAAATGATAAACACCTCTACGTTTGGAAGCCAGGTCCTCCAGTTCGTAGGCAGCGCTACCTACCAACCTTATTACTCTGGTTTCAACAAACTTTTGTGAAAGTTTAGCAGACAATTTCTTGCCGCCATCACTCAATAAAGTTTCTTCGGAACACCGTATCACCTGGTTTAAACAAAGTTACTCGAGCTCGTAGATTATATCTTTCAGCACTCTTGACAAATGCTTCGGCAGTCAAATTAAAAATTCGAGTCTGAATCTTATTAAGGTAGTCAGGACGTAGAGTCGTTTCCCCTGGTTCATGAAGACTGTTCAGTCGTCATAGCAAATCGTAAGACGAACCTTGAGTCACCATAGGTATTCCAAACATTGCGAAATAGGGGGAGCATTTAAGAGTTTGGTAAAGAGAACAACGTAGTGCATAAGCGATCTCGCTCAAGTGCAGATCCCATTTAAAATGCTCCTCCTTTAAATAGGCTCGAATACCTGACAAAACACTCCTATTTACTCGCTCAGAAGCGTTAGCCCGAAGCGAGTATAACGCCAGTAATGTATGTTTCACTCCGTGCTTCGCCAAGAAATCTTCAAACAGTTTAGATTTAAATTGAGTCCCATTATCGGACACAATTACTTCTGTACAACCAAATACATGAAAGACATTGGTAGCCAATATTTGACAAATTGGTTCAGCAGTTAGTTTCCGTAAAGGAAATAAAAATGGATATTTAGTTACGTGATCTAATATCACCAGAATAGCAATATTCCCGGCCTTTGAGCGAGGGTAAGGGCCAAGAATATCTATATAAAGTCGCTGACCAATTCGTTCAGTTTTCATAGGAGATACCATGGGAGCACGAAGGGGAACATTAGGAGCTTTAGTTTCTTTACAGATCTTGCAGTTCGACACGAAAGTTTTAACCTGTGAGTACATTCGAGGCCAGTAGTAAAATCTACGGATATTGTACAACGTTTTCGCTAGACCTCCATAAGATGAGGTAGGAGGATTATGGGCCCTTGCAATACACTCGTCAGTGTATTCCTCAGGTAACCACAATTTTCAAACCTCACTTTCAGAAGGAATATCGTGATCCAGACAAGCCAATCGTTTATAAACCCGACCAGAAATTATTTTCAGATCAGGCAATGTACCGTCTGCTTCGGTAACCAGATTTACCAGCTCCAAATATCGAGAAGTGTTGAAGAAAGGTGACTTAAGATCTATATCAGGCACTGGACATAGTTCAGAAATGACATCAACAGAGTCACGTCTTGATAGAGTGTCAGGAACCGTATTTAATTTTCCTTTTCGGTACTCAATATCAAAGACGTAACCCTGCAATTTCAAGCTCCAAAGAGCCAATCGACCAGAAAGGTCTTTTTGTTGCATTAACCATTTTAATGAAGCATGGTCAGTTACGTTCTTAAAGGCCTGACCCTCGACATATGCTCTAAATTTCTTCTTTCCCAGTACGGCGGCTAGACACTCTTTCGCACTAGTTGAGTAATTGCGCTGGGCAGAATTCAGTTTTTTGGACATGTACGCTATGAGATGTTCCATACCGTCCATGTCACACTGAAGCAATACACAACCTATACCGTCATTGGAGCGCACTGGAGAGTAAAGGGTTTAGTATAGTCGGGGTTTATTAGAACGGGTGCTGATACTAGAGCATTTTTGAGATTTATAAATGCTATTTCAGCTTCTGGTGTCCATACGAATTTATTAGAATTTTTTTTCAACAAATCTGATACTGGAGAGGACATAGCAGAGAAATCAGATATAAAACGGCGATAATAACCCGCCATACCTAGGAATCGTCGAATCTGTTTGGACGTACGCGGTGTAGGAAATTCAGAAATGGCCTGAGTTTTATCAGGATCGATTTTTAGCGTACCACCTCCCACGACATATCCCAAATATTTGACATCCGGCAAGAGAAACTTACTTTTTTCCACATTTATTGTCAAGTTCGCACGTCTAAGACACTGGGAGATATCTTTTAACAGTTTCAGATGGGCCTCAAAGGTATCTGTAACTATTAGAAGATCGTACAAGTATACGAAGACGCACGACTTGAGATGTGGAGGAATTACTTGGTCCATTAATTTAGTCATTGTTTGCGGCGCATTCCACAGTCCGAAAGGCATTCTTACGAACTGATACAATGGCCGCCCTGGGACCGTAAACGCAGTTTTCTCTCGGGAGTGCTTTTCTAGAGGTATCTGCCAGAAAGCGTCTTTCAGATCCAAACTGGAAATGAAATTACTCTGTGGCAGACGACTCAAGATTCCATCTATCTGTGGGAGTGGGTACGCATCCTTTTTTGTGACCGTGTTAACCTTTCTGCTGTCCAAACAAAGACGATTCTTCCCAGGTTTGCGAATTAAAACCACTGGGCTCGACCATGGACTGTTTGAAGCCTCTATGATACCCAGAGATAACATTCTATCCAGTTCTTCTCCCATCAGTTTCTCAATGGCGGGCGAAATCGGATAGTGACGTTGCTTGATGGGAGCTGCAGTCCCCACATCAATCACATGTTCTATCAAATGTGTTCGACCCAGACCCATTTTCGAAAATGATGGTAGAAGTTGAATAGCATTTTGAAGACGTTCTTGATTGTCCATAGACAACTCTGAAATTACTGACTCCGTAGTCGAAAGTGTAGGTAATTTAAATATAGAATTGAACAAACCAAAAGCATTAAAGAAATCTATACCTAAGTATAGATCTTGGGTCAGAGACGGGATAACGAACACATCCAGTGACCTGACTTGGTTCATAAACGAAATCTTTGTTTTTACAAATCCCGAGATCTTCTGTCTTTGGCCATCAGCAGTACGAACTACTGCAGATGAATAAGTCAAAAGGTCTGGAGTCTGTACGATTTCTTTAGCAAAATCAGCACCAATTACAGTCAAGGACGCTCCACTATCCAACAGTCCAGTATGTTGTTTACCCAATATTGACACTGTGGCATAAGATCTCACATCGTTTTCCAATTTCACAATAGAGGAAATGGTTTTGGATTTAAACAAGCGTCGTTGTTGCCAATAAATACAAGAACGGAGTGCAGAGCGCGATGGAAGTTTCAAATATGATAATGAATCGATAAATATACTCGAACGTATTTTCAGGTAGTCATTCAATCGCTGTTGGAACGATTTGATTTTGGTCCACAATGGTTGTGGTTCAGCATGAGCGGGTGTTCGCTTCATTAATTTCAATTCAGCATCATGTGTGGATACCAGGGTATCAGAAGCAGTATTTTTAAACTGTGCTATAGGGGCATACAAACTTTCAGCAGGTTCGTTATGGTTCGAATTAATCGTAGGTGGTGTGTTCAAAGAGTTATTCAGCAAATTGGAGGTTGAAGCTGAGTTTGAGACTACGTCATAGAGAAATGGGTTGTTAGACGAAATAATTGTAGTATCTGGAGACAAACCATTTTTAGGCTCAGATGAGTCTAAGATGTGTCCTGGGAGCGAGAAAAGGTGTTGGGATTCTGGCCCCCCTTCGGTTTCCCCGACAATTTTCACAATTAGGACACAACACATCGTCCTTTCCACATCCCCAACAAAACAAACGTTGAGCTTCACGACAGTCGTGCCACCGATGACCAGGTCTTTTACAGTTCCAACAAATAGTGGAACTGGTGATTCGTTTCATATTTGGAGCTGACTGTATTGCAGCGAGTTCATTAGATGCAATTGGTAAAGAATCGGTTGGTAGTTCACTAATTTGAATTTGAGAAAATTCACGATCTAAATCCACCTCAGACACCGGTCTAGATGGTCTAACATTATAGTCGCGCGGTCTTGATATGGACTCGGCCCACAATTTTTCTCGGTCTCGGCAGAGTTGGCGCAGATGTTCCAGTCCATAAATGGTGACATAGAGCAGATTCTTTCTGATTTCCAATCGTAAATTATTTCGAATCATGGCTAACAATTCCACATCCGACATCGGTACTCGTAGTTTATCTGCCAGTCGATAAATTGACTGTAAGAATTCATCAAATAGTTCCGTGGGTCTCTGTTTCCTGGACCTCATCCGCTCCTTCACTTCTTCGTCCGTCTGTCGGTCCTGAAATTCTATTCGCAGCGCATGACACAAGTCAGTCCAAATAAGCTGTCGGTTCTGGCGAAAATATCTCCAGAACCAATCAGCTGTTCGGTCGGTGAACAACAGGTATAGGCAGCGGGTGACAATAGTAAAGTCACTGTTCAAACACATCTCCGTCAGCCGCTCTATTCTGAAGATGAACGCTTCAACATCTAAACCATCGGGTCTACCTGAGAACGTTACGTTCCAATTCCTAATTGTTGTAGCACTCTACAACGTTCGAGATGTGTTCGCATTCTGGCTGGAGCAGGAGCGAGATGAGGTTCAGCGAACATGGGTGGCATTGGTATAATATTTCGTGGACCCACTTCTTCTCTTACTGAGTGCACCGACGGAGCTGATTGTTGCCGCGGGGAGATGTGAGACATGGCATGTATTTCTTCTGGTGAAAAATCTTCAGGGACTATTTCTTCAGGTGCAGGAGCACGGTTTTGGACTATTGAGTCTCTTAATGCAGCCATTTCTTGATCCACCTGGGCATGTACGATCTTACGCGAAGCTCGTGCCACAGCAGCAGCTTCACCTTGCTCAAGACACCTCTGGGCCGGGTCACTTCGAATTATGTTGGCGTGATGAGGAGGAAGAGGCCCACTTGGTACTCTAGTTGATGATAGCTGATTTCCAGCGCTGAATCGGCGTTGGTGCAACTCGGCAGCGAGAGCTCGAGTGTAAGGTCTTTTAGGTGGCGCCACTACAGTGTAATTATTGTTTTCTGTTCCTCGAGGCAGCCGTTGTAGTTCCGAACGCACGCAGACGGCTCGACATATCGGGCAGGAATTATTCTGCAACAACCAATCGTTGAGGCAGATGTCATGGAACAGGTGGTTACACCTGGTGAGAATTTTAACGTCTGCCGGCACTATCTCATGCTGACAGACCGCACAGGAGCTAGATCTGTCTGAAACGTCAATCCTATCTGTGGCCGACATTATGAATATTCAAACCGAGAACAACCGTGCGATATTTGACCAATTGACAAAAGTATTGTGTAATCTGACTATAGCCGAGGGTGAAATACACAAAACAAAAAAACTACTATTAATCTCGATGATGCTGGTATTTGACCAAACAAAGATAAAAGTTGAAACTAGAAAGAAAGCAGGTATAGTAAAGTTATGGCAGAAAGTGGCAAAATAAAAAAAATTTCCAGATCCAATTCCGGGCAGATCTGGGGAGTTCCCGAGACGCGAAGGTCGTAAAATACAAAAAAAATGTAGATGTATCAAAAAAAGAAATTATCTATCAGCTAACCTATCCTTATTCTAGCTAATGCTAATTTAATTGGGGAAAGGATCAACTAAGTAAAAAATTTCGTGTTTTACAAAACGAAAATATTATATTTTGATTTTAGTTGGCCCTTTTCGCAATTTACCTTAATTAATTTCTTCTTTTTTGTTGTTCTTGATAATTTATGAATATATGTTGGTTTTGTTGTTGTATTCAATATTTATTCTTGATGTTGTAGATCTTATTTATTCTTGATGTTATATATATTATTTATTCTTGATGTTATATATAGTATTTATTCTTGATGTTATATATATTATTTATTCTTGATGTTATATATATTATTTATTCTTGATGTTATTTAGAACTAAAATTTTTTAAATAAACCAAGATTACCATCTGATATTATCAGCAGTTTAATTATTTACTATTAGCCATCATTATTTATTTATTTATTATATTTTATTTAATTTTTCTATGATTGTTTATCTATGTACAATACAGACGGACGACGGACGGACGGACCAATCATGGGGGAGTTCACCACACATGGGGTTGGAAGCGCCGATCGCCGTTCTTTCATTTTAAATTTTGTTTATTCTGGTTTTTAATTTTGGGGACCAAAGAAAAGTTTAAAATGCACTACGTTAAATGATGGGAAATGAGAAAGGAAAAGGACACAAGATAGGATGTCTAAGGAAGGGAAAAGGTAAGGTAGGAAAGGAGTAAGATGGGGTATGTGCTGATGGGATCTCACCCAGCTGACAAGTGCTGAAGGGATGGCCAGAAGATAAATCCTCTGGACCACCATTCGATCAACAACACTCGCCAGCTGCGATCCACACCACCAACACATACGGGCGGGGTGCTATGACCTGAGTTGATCCAGTCAACCACGGCATGAACGCTGAGCGGACATCTTCCCTCAGTAGCTGATCGGGCTACTTTGGAAAATGCCCCCCAGTATCATCCATGGGGAACTGAACAAATCAGGCCATAGGAGGCCAATATTGCCAGGAGGGGATTCTAACGTTTAGACAATATTGACTCGGGCTGGACTCTGAGGACACCACGAACCCGAAGCCTGACCAGGTGACCAGACTCGGACGAGAATTGGCGTATACACCAATACACGTCAGTCTAGGTCTGGCACCTGAGTCACCTTCGGCCTTCGCGACATCGCCAGAAACCCAACCCGTGACTAGGGTCCATGGGGTTGTAATGCCCATTGGGAATACTTCCTAAGAAATATTCCCACCCTTGCGTTATCAAGAAAAACAAAAGGATTTACAGCTGGAGGCGTGGGGACGCAAAACCCCATCGAAGTCAATCTGAGGGATCTCAGACTAACTCCGCTCCTGCGCGTATGAAGCAGGGAATTGCTTCTCGTCGCCAGAGCCTCTAGCTATTGTTATGGTGGAAACGGAAAATTTAATTTGAGAAGAAAAATTAAAAAAAAAATTTTCAAAGTTTTTTGTAATTTGAAGGGACTCCTCCAGAGTCCTAAATTGCTGTAGAAACCCTTAAAGAAGCCCCACGTTGGGCGCCAATTTGTAATGAAGAACTTTCTCATTGGCGAACCAATGAGAATGGCATAGCAGGATGCGTACCTAGAGTAATTTAACGCCGTAACGACTAATGCTCAGCCATCGTGGATTTGATAGATTTTTACCTGCTGCTTCAACACAAATGCAGAAATGTACGCAATTTACGAAAAGTTACAGAAATGGAAAGAATTACAAATGGAAAATGGAGACTCTGGCGACCCCGTTTGCGAAAGACCTACGATCAGCGCGTCCAACCCACACAATCATTCCCAGACGTCCACACACTCACACTTCATTCATGCTATCATTCACCCACACATTCAGACTGCGAAGCAAGACACTTAAGCTCTAAGACCCGCCACAAGTATCGCAAGTGGTAGTCATCACTTTTTCGCTGCATGGCTGTCAGCTGACCCATATGATACAGCTCGGAAACCACTGCCATCGCTGGTCCACCGTGAATCAGATCCTAGAGCACTGAAAAACGTCATACGCTATATTGAAAGTCTTTATTGATTATTTCCCTTTTTCTTTATTAATAACATTTTAAAAAATTTATAAAACCATAAGTAATTCCAAAAAAAAAATCATTCCCAACAAAAAAAAATTGTTAGTTTATTTGTAAGTTGAACAAACATGTCCAAACCCGTTTATTTCAATACCTGTAGTTTACAGTTAGTTAATGTATCATAGAATTTAATAAACCTAAAACAGGACAAGAAGTTGTTTTTTTTTTTTATTTTTTTTTTGTTTTTAATTCTGTTTTGTATTACAGGTTATTTGAGAATGATTATTTTGAAAATATAACTTCATCAATTCAGGTAATATAATAAAAGAAAAGGTATTTGGTAGGTTAAGTTTTACCTCGGAGCAACAATATTTAGATTAGAATCATTTCCAATTCAGACTAAATGTGTCTCGCTACACACACCGCCAGTTCGCACACACACGCAACGACTAACACGCCCCCATTCAATCACTGATACGCCCTTTCACACACATTCACACTTCTACGTTAAACAAAAAAAAAATAAATAAAATAAGTTCACTCACCACATGTTTAAATCCTTCCGGCCGCAACGTCTTACAGGCTCAGCCCTCCATCCTCGTTGACCAAACCAATAGGTAAAGTATCAAGAAAATTGCTTGGCAATGCGGAGTTGAGCTCCAGCTGCAACCACACCAAAATTTGATATCCGTTGGCCGATGTAAGACGTACGAAAGCTAATAGCAAAAACTTGATATATATATGATGCGTTTCAATAAATTCAATATACGACAGCAACAGCAGAGCGTGGATGTAAATGTTGCGAATATGTAGCAATAGCAAAAACTTGTTATATATGATGCGTTACAATCAATTCAACATACGACAGCAATAGCAAAACCTTGATGCAAATGTGGATTTGTATTATGTGATAATAGCGAAAACTTGATATAACTGAGATATTTCAATGAATATCATATATGACAGCAATGGTAAAATTCTGATGGAAATGTTGATTGGAAATATATAAGATATATGATAGCACCCGTCAAAACGTAATATAAATGTTAAGTTGAAATATATCACACGTACGGTGACATCAGCAAAAATGTTTTTCCATTGATGAGTTGAAGTATCCAAAATATATGATAACATCCGCCAAAAAAAAAACGATACAAATGTTAAGTTGAAATATGTCAAACATACGGTAGCAACAGCCAAAAACCTGACATAAATGCTGTGCAGAAATATGTCCTATATATGGCGGTAGCCGCCAAACTGTGATATAAATGATGCGATTCAACAGCAGCAAGAGTAAAACTTTGGCACAAATGTTGCGTTGAAATAAGAGGCAATATCTAAAACTCGAGTTTTAAAGTTTATTAATTTTGCACATATCACAGTTCTAATAATTTGCATAAATGTAAAGTTTAATAATTTTGTACATATCACAGTTTTAATAAATTAACCAATTGCATGCAGGCAAAGTTTGATAATTTTGCTTATATCACAGATTCAATAAATTAATAAATTGAATAATTTTGTATATAGCACAGATTTAATAAATTAATAATTTGAAAAAATGTAAAGTTTAGCAATTTTGTATATAACACAGATTTAATAAATTAATAATTTGAATAACTTGGAACATATCACAGATTTTATAAATTAATAAATTGAATAATTTTGTATATATCATAGATTTAATAAATTGATAATTTTGCCTAAATGTAAAGTTTAATAATTTTGTATATAACACAGATTTAATAAATTAATAATTTGACTAATTTTGTATATATCACGGATTTAATAAATTAATAGTTTGAATAATTTTGTATATATCACGGATTTAATAAATTAATAATTTTGCCTAAATGTAAAGTTTAATAATTTTGTATATAACACAGATTTAATAAATTAATAATTTGACTAATTTTGTATATATCACGGATTTAATAAATTATTATTTTGAATACTTTTGTATATATCACGGATTTAATAATTTGCCTAAATGAAAAGTTTAATACTTTGCACATATCACAGTTCTAATAATTTGCATGCATGTAACGTTTAATAATTTGGTAGTTAACACAGATTTAATAAATTAATAATTTGAATAATTTGGAACATATCACAGATTTGATAAATTAATAAACTGAATAAATGTAAAAGAAATTTGTTTACTCATACCGCCATTTCCCTTCCTGTGTATCCCGGATTTTAATCATCGAATAGACCTCTCCATAAAACAATCCATCCCATTCCTGGGTGTGGTTCTCCAAAATCTTTCGGAACTAAAGACCATTTAACAACAGCCGCTATTTTGTTTGATTTCCTTTCTTATTACTTTCAGCCATCGAAACACAAAAAACAAAACTTCTCAAAGAAAAAAAATCACCGGTATGTTTATTTTCACAAAAATTGACTGACAGGAGTCAAACACACAAATCAAAATGTAATAGACCAAGAGACTGAAAAATTGTATAGTCATTCCTTATATAGCAATTCTTTTAATATCGAAAAATTCGAAAAAGGATTTCTGATGCAAGGAAATTAATTTACATTATGTAAACAAATGTTGGGACCTTTTTTCGTTAAAACAAAACTGTTTGTTACTTTGTAATACTTAACATTGCAAAAAAATAATTTGACGAAACAAATTATTTCCAACACACTAGTAAGAAATATCAATGAATTAGAATGGAAACGTAAGTTTAATCGATAGTTTAATCGATAAACGTAAGTTTAATCGATTTTATGACGCTTACGTATTACAAAATAACAACTGACAACAGTAATACAGTGAAACTCAGATCCATAACAAAAAGATAATTTGATAAAAATACCCATATAGGAAATCGAATGCATAACGAATTGCGGGACAATACTTTTGTCTAGAGCGTCGATTGGACAAATATGCACAGCTGTCTTGAGGTTTGAAAACTTCGTTGTTCAAGTACGGTTAGTGTTTAGAGAATTCAAATTTTAGCAGTATGGTAACGTAAGGCGGGTGAAAGCGAAGTGTGAGTCAATAATAGGGGATTGTAAAAGAAATATTATTGTTAATTATTTTATGCTAAGAACAACTTTATGTATGGAAACTATATGAAAATATGAATATAGGTTGTGGATGGATGAGAAACTATTATGAGCTACGTATGTTAATCTAAATGATGACTTATGAGAAAACAGACATTGAAGAAATCGGAAACTTTACCGCTCTACATTATCAGGCTCCAGTCTACATTACAATTTGTTTTTTTTGTATTGCTTTTTTTTACAAAAGAATACAAATTTCGTTAATTCTGTGTCGGAACTTGTACCGAACAGGTAGAAAAAAATTCACTGTTAGATTCATTAATTTTGCTTTATATAGTATTTTATATTTTTCTGTTGTTAGATTATTAATTTTAAAAATGGGTTTTTATTAAACCACCGATATGTATATAATGGAATGTGTCTTACTGTAAAATTTAGTTTTTATATACTACAGATGATGGAGGCATAGCTTTCGAAATGCGTATATAATAAAACATAAAAAAATAATAAAACTCAGTAAGCAAGAAAAAGGTGCTTTTTCATTCATTTTTTAAAAAATTATATTATCTTGTTTAGTTTTGAACAAACCAAGAAATGTAATAAATTTATCTAATCAAGATTAAAAGTATTTTTTAAAATCGAATAAATCAATTACAGAAATTAATCAAATGAAATATCGATTTTTTTTAGTGGAAAATTTAATTTTGTCTACTTTTGCGGATGATATTTCTATAACTAATATTGGCGTGAGATACAAATCATTAAAAACGAATTATTTTTTTTCTTAAAAAAAAAGATTAAGATCGATTTTCGCTTAAAAAAAAAGATTAAGAATTAGGGCTATCGATTCCCAAGTTATTTGGGGCCAGTCGAAAGATGTTTTTTTTGAGAAAATTTGATTTTTTTTACACCTATATGCTGTTTTTCAATGAAAAAAAAATACGTATATTGTTTTTTTCGATGACAAACAGAATACATATAATAAATTTTAGATTCCAAACCACTCATGTGATCCAACTTGAATTTAATATGAATTAGACCTATATATATATGAAAAAAATTAATGAAAAACAAGCATCTCGTTTGGCAACATTAATGAAAACAAGCATCTCGTTTGAAAACATCTGGTTTGTCAATTAATACAACCGGAGTAACGCCGTGAGGAAGGTAACCTGACTACAGCGATTTTGTCATCTAAATTCTAAGGTAAGACCGAGTTTATTATTTTACTTCTAATTTAGGATTATGTGGTTTCGTTTAATAAGTAGATTTACCTTCCAACAGAAAGTGTAAAATGTTACCCTAGTCCCTCGGAATGTGAAGAGAGAATGATTTGGTGGTTTTGCGGTTAGGTGGGAATTTTCAGCCCTGCCATGTCTATAAGCATTTAATTTCTGCTTTTCTAAGACCCTCTGGTTGCCGGACACACCCACAACCATCTTTTCCCTGAAACTCCAGCCTCGCGATGAACAGGACCGGATTTCCAACCAGAGGGACAAAAATAAAGATTCGTCATTCGTAGGACATCCAGTTTCCACTCTCGAGGAAGCAGGACGGTTTCAGAATTTCGTTTCAGTCTCACAACAACATACGTTTAAAGGTGTTCATTGATGTAAATGTTTCATTTTTTGTTCTTTCATTTTTTTGTTAAAAAATGGAAAACTAAACAATAAATCCTTTCACTGACAAAATATGACATAAGCCAATATTTTATGATAGAGAAAACAAAAGTAAAATAAAAAGTAAATAGCCAATTTTTTACAAAAATTTGCTGAAACAAAACGAAAATAAAGTTGCCAATAATCCAGCTGGTGGCATATTCCTTGATCTTGCGATGAACTCTCTTTCTTGATGATTAGCGCCCACACATAGATTTATGAAGGCACGTTTCCTTGAGGAAGCAATAGCGTCTCAACATCAAGGAATATTCCACAGCTAAGATTGAGGGTGCTACTGTTGACTGAATATAGTTCATCCGCCACCACCGCTAAGATGTCACCTTGGCTAGTGATAGCTCACTGCTATTGCCAGTGGTATGTGATATCTCACATTAACTCGTATGTTAATAGCAGGAACAAGAGTACGCGGGGTTGTCACAGCCGTAGATCAAAAATGAAAAAAAATTACAAAACAATAAAAACTGATCCTTCCATGCGTGAAAGATCAAAAATTTTTAATTATTTTGTTAGATCACAAATTTAGAAACCATGGAATTCTATATCATTAAATTAGTAATAGCGAAAAAATTGGAAAAGAATATTGTCTTCGTTTAATAGGATCATCATCTACAGGCTTGTTTTTACAAAGAGTATTACTGTCACGTGGTTTTAAGGCTGATTATGAATATTTTTATGAATGTTATTTAGATGAAAACAATAACATAATATTTAACCCAGAACCAACACAAAAAAGTATACGGCTTTCCATAAAGTTCTAGAATAATGCCTAAAATATAAAATAAAAAAACGAAAAATTTTAAAGAACATTCCGTTTGTTTTTTGCATATAAATATTGTTTAAATACATATATGTATGTACATTATTAGATTGATGATTGTTTTAATTACATCTTTCTTTTATTCTTTTTTGACTAGCCCTTAGCACTAGCACGAGAAGCATATAATATTTTTTTTTATGGTAGCAGATGAAAAGTATATTTTGAAGCAGGCCTATTCCCCTGTAAGTTTTTTCCTCTAGTATAAAAATATTTTTGCTCTATTACAAATTGTAGTTGCTATGGCTTTTTGATGTAAATTTGCAAAGTTTTTAAAACAAAACATCCTTAAAATATAGAATATGAATTTTGAATGTTATGTTGTCGATTTTTAATATAATAATTTAAAATAAATATCGTTTATATTAACTACCAATTACCATAGAAAAAATTACATTTCCAACGCGATATAAAAACATTTTGGGTTCGTGAAATTGGCCTCGACGTTAAGGCGTCTCGTGAACAAAGTTTCACTCACGTAAATGTAGCGTTTTCATCTTTTGTAGCAAAATGTACTATTTTTGTAAAACATGCACCAAAATATCAAATTTTGTTCTAAAATAAAATAATCGAAAAATATATATTTCGCACATAAGCCTACAAAATATTTTTCATTATTTGAAATAGTATTTTTCGCATGCGAAAATATCTGTTGCACGCGAGAATATTTGTTGCACGCGAAAAAAATATGTCAACCATTACAACAGGCACACAAAATATTTTTTGAGTTGACAGTATATTTTTATTATAGATTAAGAACGTTTCTTCAAATGAGATTGGAAACTCCAAATCGTTATAAAGCTGTATGTCAATGACACATTACATACAGCAATGAGAAGTAAAAATCGATAATTTATCTTTTGCAATAATCTTATATATTAATACGTTAAAAAAAAACTTGGTGCAGGCGTTTTTAAGGCTAAGGCTTTTTTATTCGAATTTTGATTGATTTCAAATTTTCAGTGCTAACTGATATTACTGTATCTTAGGTCTGGGATTGGGATTTTTCGGATCATAAATAAAAAAGTTATTATATACGAAAAACTTTTTATATACATATGCATTATAAGTTTGCATACATACAAAAACGAAATTAAAAATTTATTTTATTTTTTTATTTCGAAGTTTTTCTTATGCGTGAGATAGGTTTTGAGTTAGATCGTGTTATCGTGTTATTTTTTTATATTTTCTTTTTTATATTTTCTTTGGTAGTGGGTAGTAATAAACGTATTGTATGCGTTCTAATAAAATTTCAGTGTATTTCATTTCAGTCGTCTTTTGTCTTTGTACATGGAAGGTTTTCGATATTATTTCGATTATTTTGTTTATTGATACTAGGAGGGCCCGGCGTGCTTCGCTTCGCTTATAAATAAAGTTTTTGCGTAGACCACGCTTATAAACAAAGTTTTTGCGTAGACATTTTGTTGACGTAGAAGCAATGATTTCAAAAAGTGGTAATGAGAAATGCTAGCATATAATTTTTAATTTTTCTTTTTAAATATATGAATGAAAAATAATCAGAACTCTAGCTGATCAGTTCGAATATATGACAAATTAGCGATCAAATAAGTTAGAGATCAAATAAGCTTACTTGAAAACTTATTTGATCGCTAATTTGTCATATATCCGAACTGATCAGCTAGAGTTCTGATTATTTTTCATTCATATATTTAAAAAGAAAAATTAAAAATTATATGCTAGCATTTCTCATTACCACTTTTTGAAATCATTGCTTCTACGTCAACAAAATGTCTACGCAAAAACTTTATTTATGAGTGTGGTCTACGCAAAAACTTTATTTATAAGCGTAGCGAAGCACGCCGGGCCCTCCTAGTATTAATAATTTAACTAACTTAAAATATAGTAAAAATAACTTAAACACAACCCAAAACAATCTGACTTTCAAGAAACAAATATTATTTTGGGTTTTCAAAATATAAACCAGCTGTCAAGAAATTTTCAGTACAAAGATTTGCGGGGGTGTGCTAAAAAAAAATTGTTAAAAATAAGTCGAAACTGTGTTCTCGAAAACTACTAAAAAACCATTTTGAACTACAAAAAATCACCTTTTATATGACACCCCACTTGTCAAGGTCTAAAATATAATTTTTTAAATTTCTACTCTCAATTCCCTCCAAAGAACATTTGAAATTATAACGGCAAAAAAAAAATTTTCATTTGTTTTTGCAAAGTTCCTACAGCTGTAAATTTTTTTTAATTTTTCCTTTTGTAATGTTCGAAGATAAGGGGGGAGATAGAAAAAAAATTTCGCTTTTTCGAAAATAAGCCAAAACTGTGGTTTCGAAACTTACAAAAAAAATTGTTTTAAACTAGAAAAAAATAACCTTTCATATGACACCCAACTTGTCAAGGTCAAAAAGTATTTTTTTTCAGAATTTCATCCCTCAACCCTTTTCAAATAACATTTTAATGGAAACGCCGACCGCTATAGTTTTCATTCAACCTTTTTTGGTAATAACACGTTTTTTGTAATAACTTAAAAACTTAGCAGTCGATAACTCATTGAAATTTGTTTTTGAAATTTTCCGATTTTTTTCGATTTTCTTAAACCACACTCGATTCCTTAAAAAAAACTTTTGTTTTACTATCTCTTTTTCTATATCCATAAAATATAGATGAAAACAAATATTTCTAATTTTTAAGTAGGTGTGGATAAATATACGTTGTGTACTGAATCAATTTACTAGAGAGCTAAAAAATCTCCATTCTTTGAAACCAAAACTTAACTAATTACTTATAAAAATGTGGCGTTACAAATCGATTTGTTTTTATAAAAAAAGAAAGAGATTTTCACCAATATCAATCGGTCTGTTGGTTTACTCATTTTATTCAAAATAAACCGACGCACACAAGAAAAATTCAGCCGTAAATCAGCAAAAAAAGTTAAGCCGACATAGAAATTATTCAAATAAGCTGCCTCATACCATTACATAACACAGGATCCTTCATAATTTAATTAATCATTAATACTGCGGAGATATTATATTTGAAACAAAGCAATAACAGTCACCTTATCGATGTATTTACGATATTAATACCACCACACCAACGCCCCTGCGCCGATTTTGTTTACTTTATTTTAGTTTTTGTTTAAAAAAAATTTGTTTGTTTCCACGTTGGAACAAAAGAAAGTTTGGCAAGACATAGTTGGTTTAAGTTTAGTAAAATCACAAACCCTATTTGATTAAATAAATATTTTCAATGCTATTTCCTACCTAGTGTTTTAAAGATTTTGATTCTATTTTATAGTCTCCGAAACTTTTCCGATATTTATTTATTCATTTTTTATTTATTTATTTAAGACACGAACACAAAATAACTAAATTATATATAATTTAGATTACAAATCAAATAAATTATTTCTGGAAAATGCTTCTTTAAATATAATTTTTATTTTAATTTCTAGGGAATTGATTTTCAAAATATAAATATTTGTAATTGATAGATTTATGCTATAATTGTATATAAATTAAAATTTTATTATGTTTAATTTGATCTTTTTTTTTCAATTACATTTTTCCTAAATTTTTATATTATTTCGTTTTGTTTTTTCTCTTTTTCTTTATTTTTTTTATTATTATTAAATTGACTTATTAATAATACTATCGTCAATAATTGGGAAAGCTTTTCTACATACTTGTTATTTAATTACTACTTAGCACCAATGGAATTATGATATTGTGCTCTTGAATTCTAAACAGTTTTTCCAATATCTTGTTGACTATTAAATTGGTTCTAGCGACTTGTTGAAAAAGTTGAGAAGCTCTGCTCAATTAGCAAATTTCCTCTTGTAACTGGAATTCTAGAAAATAGCGTGTTAAAAAATAATAGTAACTATATAGTTACAGTCCTAATGGAAAAACTAATTATCACTTGTTTCTCCTTGAATTGTATAAATCTCAGTTTAATTTAAGATAAAATTTTCTTTTAAACTTTTGAATAATCCTTTATTGTTTTCAATTGAAGCCCACACAATGTTTTTAATAAATTCATATATAAAATTATTCGCCTTATATACTAAATGTTTATACTACCATAATAAATGATTTTTTTTATTATACCCTAATAAAATATCAAACTTATTTTTATTCACTAATAATACTTTTAGTACACCTAGGACAGTGTTCTAATTACAAAAAATATCCCTGGTGCATGAAAATCGGTTTCAGTCTTATACTTATAATTATAATTATTTGTTTTGACACTTGTCAAAATAAAAAAAAACAGTTCTTCACTTTTGTGTATGAGATACGAAACAGTGTTGTGTAAATTCACTAACATAATCAAACTTTCTACCTTTAAAAAAATTTCTTCAAATAATATTCCTGCTACTTTTGAGGTGATAAAAATTACATCACATATACATATATCGAACAAAATAATACTTAATAGAATGATAAATAATAATAAATCCTCAATCTCTTAATAAAATGTAAATCATCCATTTCCATATATCATTTCACCAAACCACTTCTCTGCAACTATATAAATTCTTTTTATTTCTAATGCTATTTGTTTCAAATAATTCAAAATTATAATAGTTCCATTTTTTTCACTGTCTATCCCTGACATACCAATACAATTCCGAAAATAAATCTTCTTCGTTTGGTGATGTTTCTTCGAATTTCTTTTTTGCTTCTTCAATGTGTGAACAGTTCATTATGTGATCGGACGTTTGTTCCTCATTGTGACAGAAGATGCCAATGGGAGACTGAACTACACCAATTCGAGCTAAATGTTTGTATAACAGATCATGCCCGGTAATTTTTCTGAAATTGGCCACGTATACCTTCCGATTCGTCGAAAGGACAGATTTTTGGTTGATGTTCGCCCATTTTTTGTTTTCTGACATTAACTGGTGATACATGTTTATTTCTTCGTCGACTTTCTCTCTGATCGATTCTTTCGCTTTAATGAATTTCTTAAAGTTTTTTCGTTGATTTTTTCCTGATGTGAATCTCCTTATTTTTGTCGGATATTCCAATCTGAACTTTTCGTAAATGCGTTGGAGTCTATGTACGAATGAAAGTTTAGAAGGAATACGATTTTCAACCATTTGGAAAGTGTTCCAGAGGCTGTTTGGTGTTCTTATTATTCTTTCAAACATTTTTAAAGCAGCTTTTTCACAAGCAAATTGAATTGGTTTGATGCCACTAAACATCTCCATAGAATTAATCGGTGTTGACTTCACTCCTCCGGTTATTATCCTTAATGCCTTGTTCTGGACAGTTATTAATTTTTTAACCATTGATGGGCTTGCGCATATTAACAGTTCCTGGCCATAAGTCAAAATTGGTAAGATATAAGATTTGTATGTTAAAATCAATGTATCTTTAGATGTTCCCCATTTCGTTCCGGTCAGTCTTTTCAAGACTTTCATTCGCTTTTCCGAAAAAAAAAAAAATTTTTTTTTTTTTTTTTTTTTCAAATTATTTTGAAAAAAATAACAAATATTTTGTCAAAGGTTATATTATGCAAATTTGTAATTTTGATTTAGAATGAACATATTTTTAAAAATATTTTGTTTGCGGCGAATAAAAAATAGTATATGACGCACGGACGTAAACTATTTTGGACTTAATGTGGGTGCAAATCTCGGATAGCGCCTCGATTTGCAAACTCCACATACATCCAAAATCTTTAGTTTTACGTCCTAGCATCATAATGTACTATTGTCAGCGTTTTAGTTTTATTTTTAAGCATCACTAAGTAACCTTAGAACCCGTTCGTGCATAATTTATCTTTAAATTTTGCTTGTCAGCGTCACTAAATTTCTTAACAACTTTCGAGCCACCCTTTGTCATAGCTAGTGAAAAAATAAAAAAAACGCGTATTAATTATTTTTACAATAATTAAAAGTAATGAAGTTTCAAGAAAATCGAAAAATGTCGGGTTCGATCAAATTTTTTATTTTATCGGCGTCTTGATTCGATTTGCCACCTATAAAGAAAAATATGTGATTCTGAATTTTTAAATGCTACAATCCAATCCATTTATCTGACACAAACGCACATATTTTCTTATTTAAATTCTTATTTGCTTGATTAAAATAACCAACAATGCAGAGAAGTGTAAGATTTTGATCTCATTTTTCCATGATTTCACGATCATAGTAGCTGTAGTTCATATTGAGCTAATAACCGCGTATCAAATCTTATCACGTTGAAATTCAAATCCTGAAAGTTCACTAGTCAACAATAGATAAGCAAACAAACAATGATAAACTATAAACGGTTTTATACAAAATCGTTTTGTTGTGATAACACCCCACCACTACCATTCGATTAGACAAACTAAAACTGCCAGTACATAACATTAAAACATTAAATAAATCCAAATAAATAAATCCTAACATTTAAATAAATCCAAATTAACTTTAAGTATTAATCGGCAGAACATTTAAATGCATTCTTTTAAATTTAAACTGATTCAAAGAAACATTTTATTTCCAAGCAGTGTTTGTTCTAGTGTAGTTCACATAATTACAGACTACAGTAAGTTAATTCTTATTATTTTTATGTATTTTAGTTTATATGAACATTGAACAAAACTTTCCAAATCAGGAAGTTAAAAATGAATTATGTATAGTGAATTAGTTATTGTTGGTTTTTTAGTAACAAATTTGAAATAATTATAATACTGTAATCAATAATATAATATGTAGTAAAACAAAATTTAAATATGCGTTAAAAAATAGTAGATTGTAATTGATAGATTGAATAATAGAAATGATAGAATAATTGATTGAACCGGTGCCAAAAAAGTTATCTCAAATTTAAGTGTGGTTATAATGGTTACAATAAAAATTGTTCATATACTTAGTTGCTGTAGTAATTTTAACGGACTTAAAAACAAGTGTGCAACAATGCGATTTATCGAATTTACCTATTGCTTCTATAATGCTACGTTGGATATAGAGATTGAAACTTCGTGGATGGGGTAGGAAGGTAGTTCTTCTGAATAACTTGTTACTTGAAACTTTAATAGTTTCTAGTCCTGACATTCAATGTTGTTGAAACTTATGTAATGTTCACAGTAATTTGTCATACCTGCAGTTCAGTTTGCCACTTCTGGGAAAAAAACATTTTTTTGTTTTGTATTTTGATAAGGTTCTAATCAACACTACAAAGTACAGTTTCTATGCGATTTTTATGAAACTTTGGCAAAGGTTAATCATTTGCATGCTTTTAATAATACAGTTAAAAAAACGAAAGTCTACTATACAATTAACGATTTTTTTACTTGTTGTTTATGTTTGTTGGAACTATAGTCTTCGTCCATTGATCAATTAATGAAGCCCTGATTAGATGTATTATATAGCAATGAACTGATTTATATAGCAAATTTATATTCAAAGAAATGATTAATTTTTTTCAGGTTATTTAACAAACTGATAAACTTTTTTTTTTTTTTGGATTTTTGAGATCAATTAAACTCAAGTAAGTAAAGAAGTAAGACTGAATCTAACAAAATATGGTGTGCAATTTATGAAATGCTATCCACAAAATTGTCGATCGATCTAGTTTCGAACCGATAAGAACTTTTTATTACTCTTTAAAAAAGTATATCATTCTCATCAGGACTAGCCGACTAGATACACTACCAAAAAATTTTTGTTTTCTTATACTTCGCTAGAGTGGTAGGCCAATTTTGGTTTATAAAGCAAAAAATTTTTTTGGTAGTGTATCTAGTCGGCTAGCCCTGATGAGAAGGATATACTTTTTTAAAGTGTAATAAAAAGTTCTTATCGGTTCGAAACTAGATCGATTGACAATTTTGTGGATAGCAAAAAAAATTTTATAAATTGCACACCATATTTTGTTAGATTCAGTCTTATTATTCATGATGTGATAATTTCCATCGGAGTGATGTAATATCACAAATAATTCATTGAATTGTCCAACGAATTAATTTTTAATAAAAAGTGCTGTGTGGGAATTACAACAACACACATAGATACCTTTTAAGACCTAGGTCCCACAACAACATGCGTTTTAAGGTGTTGATGAACGCTTTTTAAACTTTGGGGGTTGTACGCCCCCGGGACTGTTGATTCGGACTAAGCATTTCATTTGCACTATGTAGATCGGTGTGTTTCGATCGGTTGTTGATCTTTTGTATCAAAAAACGTATTGGCTGTCAGATTTGTCTTCCAAAAATTTTTATATGTGTGCATCAGTGATCAAAACTTCCCGATTTTTCCCGTTTCTTTAAGGAAAAGCTTCCCACCAAGCTTTCAATTTAAAAAAATATACATATGAACAATTTCACGAAGATTCAACAACGTTTTGACTTGACCCCTTTTAATTTTGATTATTTTTTGTTTATAGATAGTCTTTGATAAATAAAAAATACAAGTTCTCTTAGAATTTTTTTTTTCGACCAGGGGTCTTCACAGGGTGCCCCTCAATTTTTGTTATTTTGTGATGTGAGTGCATTTTGACGAGCGATTGTAGAAAAACTACTCAATCGATTTTCATAAATGATATGTCGTTGAATAGGTATTAGAACAAAGTTTTTAAAAATGTACACTGTTAATTTTTTGAAATAATTTTTAAAAGAAAAAAACGGTGTAATTGAAAAAAAGATGGCATAGCCTTTTTTTTTTTTTTTTTTTTTTAAACTAAATTGAAGCTTATTTTATATCTAACAACTTGTGAAAGTTTAGGACTAGCGTCATTTTTTGTTTTAGAGATAAAATTCGTTGTGCATATGACTGTCGTGAATCAGTTTTTTTTGTTCTGAAGGAAAATTATAAAAATGGCGATTTTTAGATTCAGATTTTTTTTTTATGTTAAATATCAAATATTTTATTATTAAATGAACTTTTTAAAAAGCAATTTCAGTCAAGTTCAGCAAAATTTTGCGACATTTTGACTCGACCCTTTTTAATTTGGTTTATTTTTAGTTTACAGATAGCCTTTGATAAATGAAAAATACGGCTTCAAGTAGAATTTTTTTAAATATAGACCAAAATAAACCAAATTAAAAAGGGTCGAGTCAAAATGTCGCAAAATTTTGCTGAACTTGACTGAAATTGCTTTTTAAAAAGTTTATTTAATAATAAAATATTTGATATTTAACATAAAAAAAAAATCTGAATCTAAAAATCGCCATTTTTATAATTATCCTTCAGAACAAAAAAAACTGATTCACGACAGTCATATGCACAACGAATTTTATCTCTAAAACAAAAAATGACGCTAGTCCTAAACTTTCACAAGTTGTTAGATATAAAATAAGCTTCAATTTAGTTTAAAAAAAAAAAAAAGGCTATGCCATCTTTTTTTCAATTACACCGTTTTTTTCTTTTAAAAATTATTTCAAAAAATTAACAGTGTACATTTTTAAAAACTTTGTTCTAATACCTATTCAACGACATATCATTTATGAAAATCGATTGAGTAGTTTTTCTACAATCGCTCGTCAAAATGCACTCACATCACAAAATAACAAAAATTGAGGGGCACCCTGTGAAGACCCCTGGTCGAAAAAAAAAATTCTAAGAGAACTTGTATTTTTTATTTATCAAAGACTATCTATAAACAAAAAATAATCAAAATTAAAAGGGGTCAAGTCAAAACGTTGTTGAATCTTCGTGAAATTGCTCATATATATAAATCAAATTGTTTATATGGAAAAAACTTCAAAAACCACCACTGTAACAATATTTGTTTCGATTCTTCATACACCTTGTGGAATAAGATAGTATTTCTATGGAATAGAGCATTAAATCTATCAAAATTGCGAAAGACGTTTTTTAAAAGAAGTAAATATGCCTTGATTTCGAGGTTTGCAAAAAGTCTTAAAATTGCAGTACCTCTTTTTCGATACGTGTAATTGAAATAATGATACAAAACATCCCAATTCTTTAATATGTTCAAAATGCATTAATGCATAGAGAGGAGCCATCTTGTAGTTGCAGGTGGTTCTATTTTTCATGTCGTAGTGTGAAAATATTCCTGAAACTAAGAAACATGTTATTGCTTTTGGGATTTTCGAAACGCTTGTTTCTATTTCCCTAAGAAATATCAGAATATCAACATCTGAAGGCTGAATTTCATCGATTTTACTTAATACTATAAAGACGACGAATTGCAGATTCATTTAAACAAAATTATTGAGTAATCAACATCTTTCTGGAAACATAGTAAAAAATAGTTGTTGCGATCATTTTGAATAAGTTTAAAATTTAAAGCGGTTCTACAATTAATAGTGAAAAAGCCCGCACTGGCCAAGTTTTGGCCCGCTTTCCTGTTTTAAATGAAATATCCCATAAACGGAAAAACAAATCACCCGATCTGGCACTACTGCTGTGTATTAATATAATGCTCATATATTTTAGATAGAACTGAGAGCAAGGGTATTGCGGTCTATAATTTGAAATATCACATTTTATTTCGTTTTGGGGATGGGCTGGACATTGGCAAACTTCCAGCACCAAAGAGAAATATCAGATCTATAGGATTTGTAGAAAATTTTGGTAAGAGAAGGTGCAAGTTCTTTTGAAAATGTTGTTAGAATAATAGAAGGAATGATGTTCAGACCGGAGACTTTGCTGTTAAGATTTTTTTTTTGACAATTTTGGGTTTCAAATAAAGATCTTTCATATTAGCTCCTGCAGACTGGATTTGTGGTTTCTCTTTAGGAAATTCTAAAACATTTGAGATCACAGCAAAGCGTTCCGCGAACAATGTGGTTTTTCTCGCTGGATCAGTGACGATTTGTATTGGGGATGATCCTTGTGGTCACTACAGATTAAATCTCCGTCAATAATAGGAAAAAAAGAGTTGGTACCAGACTTTAAAGAATTAATGGCACTGTAAAAACTTTTGTTAGAAATGGACATGGTAGAAAGTTTTGCCACTCTCGCTCTGTCAATTTCTGTTTTTTTTCGTTTTCGTTTATCTGGTTTAACATACTATTGGGCTGTATAGATATTTATTAGGACTTAAATCGTTAAGGTATTTTTGTTATGGAATCACATATTAAATAATCTTTGTTTGTTTCTAAGGGCCAATTTGGCTGGAAAACAAATATTTTTGTTGGGGTTTCATTATTAAGAAGGAATCGAATTTATTTATACTAAAACATTTTTAGTCAAACAAAATTTATACCATATTATTATTATATCATTATTTTATTTTTAAATTTATTTTCACTCGGATATAATGGCCATACAACCTACCAGAGCTCCTGACATTCCTGGTCAAATTAGTAAATTGTTTTATTTGTTTTTGATAAATGATCTTTCGTTAGTACAATTTAAAGTATCAGAACCTTTAGGTGGTTCAGACCATAATTTGATTTCCACTCATTTAAATTTACAAGTTCCTAAACAGTTTCAATTTAATCCTAGTTTTATTTGGGTTGCAGATTGGCAGGGGCTTAGATATATATGTTTAATTCAAACATTTCTGCTTCTAATTTTTCAGAAATAATACACGTGGGTATGCGCAGGTTTATTCCGACAGATGGTTCTGAAGGCTGATCTTTAGGTTTTGGGTAAATGTGAAGAAGCAATAAAATTTAAAATAAATGCTCTTTAAAAAATGGCCAGTATACAGCCAATTCCAAAAAAGTTGCTAATGTTGTAAACCTTTTAAAACTAATCTAAATTTATTGAACTTAAAGTGATATTTCAAAATTTAATTTGGTTTAAAAATTGTCTGTGATTTCACAATGTAAATATTATAACGAATTCAACAAATTACGAACCCATATCAATCTTGACGGTTGTTGCTAAAATATTTGAGAAGTTCATTAATTTTAATACTATGAGCTTCTTAAGCCGTCAAAAATATTTAGTGAACGACAATACGGTTTCCGTAAAGGAAGACCGACGGGAAATTTACTTTCTTTGTCACACATATCTGGAACAGTCGGTTGAAAACCTTGGTGATACTTTTATTGCTGCTCAGCAATTCAAATCTTACTAATGAGCTAGATTCGTTGTATGTTGCTGATTTGAAGGCACACAGATACACTATGGATGAACTCGTGTGTCTGCCTAGATCAAATCAATTTTGCCTGAACAGAGTATCAATAGCAGCCCATCTTTTTAAGGTTCGAGTGACAAGATGTAGCTTTTCAAAGAATTTTTTTTAACAGAATCTAACATCTCAAGAATGCCTTACTGACGAGGGTCTTCCTTGATAATTGTAATCCACAAAACTTTAAAAATAGCGTATGAATAGTATTGATCAATAGTGAGTAACCTTAGTAGATCCCTAATTAGCATCGTATCTTACGATATTCAGAGATGTTAATCTATAATTTCTTATGGTTAACACTAAATAATGTCTAACTTTAAAAAACAATACTGAAAACTTTCCTCGTCTTGAAAATAAACTCTCTAAAATTGATGATAGAAAACTGAGTGAATACAACAGTAAAGCGTGAAGGGGCTGATATCTCAAAGCTCTGAAATATCAAAACTTTGGTATGGGTTAAGGATTTTTATACAGTTTTCAGCAAAAGGCTTTTATGAGTACTTGTTTTTAGTTGTGGGCAGCGATGTTTATTCAACATAAAAAAAAATGTTTAATATACATCGTTTAGAAGTTTATTACAGAACTAACACGAAACATCAATACGTTACCGGAAAATTATAACAGATCAAAGATTAACATAGTTTATAGTGAAAAGATGATACATTCAATAAACTACTCAAAAACCTTTCCATTTAGCGTTCAGCAATTTCAACTTTTCAAATACAAATAATCCATTATCTAACAATTTCATGTTCAATTACATTTCATGTCATACAAATAAATAATTTAATTTGTTTTTCAAATAAAACGGGTCTGATTGAATTGATTTCAAAAAATTATAACAATAAACAAAATCAAAAATACAAACTTTTTTCAAGATTCCAAAAACTATAATAAAATCAAAAATTGCTACTTTCTTCAAAATTCAAGATAATATTATAAAATCAAAAATTCCAAAAATATTCTAATAATTTAAACGTTTTTTGAAAATTCTAAAAATATTGTAACAATTATTACAAAATCAAGGATTGAAACTTTTTTCAAAATTCTAAAAATATTGCAAAAATTATAACAAAATCAAAATTCAAACTTTTTCCAAGATGATTCAATCAATCAAGATTAAATCTAGCAAGTATGTTAAGTCGATTGAGCCGTTTTTTTTGTCATACAAATAATTAATTTTATTTGACAAATGTTTCTAATCGAAAATGTTTCCCATTTTATGTTTTTCAAAAAAATTGGTCTAAAAAATAAATGAAAATCATTATTTGACGTTATTTTTTGACACACTTATAGTTCAATAATCAAGCTTCTGTTCTCACATACCAATCTCGATAATCAACATTTCTCATTATTACTTAAAATGAAGGTTTTTAAGCCAAAAGTATGAATTTTTTTTTTCGACACGCTTAATGATTTTTTTACACACTGCCGAACAGTTATCGAACACATCGACCTTTCATCTCTTACAATTAAGTCGTCCTATTTTTAGAAGCAAAGCTTATTATTAACGATGGATTATCGATTCCTTATTGTATTTTAAATAAAAGTTCCACAGGAGCAAAATGCACCACAAATCAACATCAATCTGTAGTTTTGGAAACGACTGTCTCAATCAAAGAACCCCAATTTGAAAAAGCTTCTTGCAGATTACTGTCCATATTCGGCACATCATTCACACTGTTGTGAATCACTTTTTCCAACAATAAAATTTATGACATGAATTATCAAAGCAACGTTCACAACTTACAAATAACACCGTTCACCAGCAATCAATCAATACCTGTCAGTGCCATGTTGCAAAATTTAAATAAACATAGGTATAATTAAAGTATTTGCTTGAAGACGGTGTATGCAACTTGCAAGGAAATAAAAATTCCATAACAACTTTGATATTTATTTTTTTGTTGGCTCTCGTAACGAGAATTTATTGAAATCTGGCCCCACGTGTAACAAAGTTTGGCCATCTCTGCGATATATGTTCAACAACAAAATGTTTGTTTCTTCACCCATAGTCTTCGGCCATGGCAAGGGTTTTATAAAACTTTGACTCATAATCTGGATCTGTACGAGAAAGAACTGATTAGTTGTATACGTTATAGAAAAATGCCGTGGCTGCTCTATTATACAACTGTTTATTTCAAACTTCTATACCTTTAAACACTGCTAATCGATTTGAATGAAAATTGATATTTCAGGTTCTTTTAATTATACATCCCATGTTTTTTACCTTGCAACGCTCGGTAAAATTATTTTTGTTGTATTTTATTGTAATATGTTTTCTAAAATTATAACTAAGCAAAATTGATTTAAATCTTAACGGTTGCCGTTAACCAATTTCTTGAATTATGTTATATTTGCCGGAACCGGTGCTGAGCCTACGCATTAGCGTTCCTATGTCTTATACAGCGGTGATTATTTTGCGACATCTAACTAGCGATAAGTACATAGCTTTTATACCTTCATTTTAAAACAACCGGGAATCAAAATCTAGCTCATAACACTAAATAACCTGTCCTATACTTTTTATCTTATTTAAGTTATTTTTGAAATTTGAGTTTTTTGTTACACTTTTAGGTAGATTTCATATAAAAATCTACCTATTGCAATGGGCTTCATCTCGGAATTTCGGAAAAATTTTTGTGCCAAACGACTCTATATGAAAAGCGGAGACGAAAAAACAAAAAAAAAAAAAATTTATATATATATATATATATATATATATATATATATATATATATATATATATATATATATATATATATATATATATATATATATATATATATATTTATATATATATATATATATATATATATATATATATATATATATATATATATATATATATATATATATATATATATATATATATATATATATATATATATATATATATATAAATGTATATATATATATATATATATAAATGTATATATATATATATATATATATATATATATATATATATATATATATATATATATATATATATATATATATATATATATATATATATATATATATATATATATATATATATATATATATATATATATATATATATATATATATATATATATATATATATTGTTACGAGTGCAGAAAAATCTAGACGATTACAGAAAGATCTAAACGATTACGGTCACTTCCAGGAAAATAAAATCAACAAACAAGTTAATGAAATGAATATTGTTGTTGTTGTTGTTATGCCGCAATCTGAGGAATTATCTAACCAGTAGTATTTATAAGAGAGTCTACACCCTACTCCAGAACGAGTTCAGGTTCTGTATTGGTAGACTGAAGGAAATGTATGCCTTGGTAGTGAGATTTAACGGTCAACGAACAGTCAAGGATACATTTTCTTTAGTCGCCACACTGTTCTATTTCTTCTCTCCCTTATAAACTCACTACTTGGTAGTCTTCAAGTTTAACATCCGTAACTACATAAAACAGCAACTTAGTTCAACAAAAATACATTACATAATGAACCGGTATCAAAACCATTAATTAATCGCGTTGCTACAGCAACGCGTCGTGTTGATTCAATATCAATTTCTATTAACAAAACTATCAGTCTCACAATTAACATTGCTTAAATTCGTAAACATTCTTCTACTTTGTTTTCATCAAACAAAAAAATAAAACTCATGTAGTTGTGGTTGCATTTTTCATTTTTCGTTGATGCTATCAGACACAATCTCATCATCATCTGATTGAATAAACTGTTAATAAATTGTTGCATTTCGTGGTTATTGTTATTTCGTTTTCTCTATAATCTTTAATAACTGAAAACAAAACAAACTCGAATTATATGTTGTCGATCCTTCTTTCTTTTTTTTATAATTGGTTGACGATCTCGTTCTAAAAAACCGATTAAATTCCTTTGTTTGGGAAAACAAAGAAACAGAAAGAAATATACAAATTTTTTGAATGGTCATCTCCTTCGCTCCCCTTCGTTTAGATTATTTAAACAAAGCATTTTTGATAATTATGGTCAGTATGATTTTATCTACAAAATCATGTTAAAACTTAAAAAGTTCGGTTACGATTTTTAAATCGCAAAATTTAAACATAAAATTAAAATAAAAAATAAAACTCAAAATTGGCAGTCGCGGTTGTGATTTTCAGGCATAAATTAAATATCGAAGTCATTCGAGGATGCGGATGCGCATCTTTAAGAAAACTGTCTTTCTTACTGAGTTTAGTTTGTTTTAACGTTAATAGTATAAATTGAAACAAAAATGAAAATTGAAAAAAAAAGAAAATGTGATCAAGTTTTATCATGAACGTAAATTATATTAATTTTTCGATATGTATATGTAAAAGATAAGAAAAAAATATTTATATTTGAATCTGATTAAAAAGAAAAAAATTGTGATTAAACAAAATTTTGTGTTTATGTGAAGATTTGATGAAAGCACTGCGCATCTTCTATATGGGGATTAAAATAGGTGAAATTAAGATTACCGTATCAAAATTCTTTAACAACAAATGGATAAAAACGCATATGGAAGACCATCATCTAGTGCAAGCTGTAGAAAAAGGTTTTGAAAGGCAAAAGAATATTGAAGTGTACCAGCGCATAAGGAATTAGCTATAAGCGACATACAACGATCAAAACAACCACAAACATCCTGCAGCATAATTAATTAAGGTATTTTTATGTCCTTTTGTTTATATTCTTTGAATTTGATTTAAATTTTTGTTTTAGACCTAATGGTCTGCTAAAGTAGTTTTGTGTATTAGAGATTTTTCCGCGGTAGAGTCCACGCATGGTTTAGTCCGCTTATTCATGTATTATTTTTGGAATGTTTAAATATAAAACCCTTGGATAAATAGATGCCTAAGCATCTATTATTTAAGTTGTAAGGTCCAGGCTTTACACATGGCGCCGAACAAAAACAAACCGGTTTTATAACAGGTAACCCGTTATAAAACACACAATAAGTTTCATATTTTAATATTTTCTGATAATATTTCAATATTTTGAATATTTTTGTTATTTTTTCTGTATATTAAATATTGCGATTTTTTTTTATAATATGTTGGATGTTGTAATATATTTTTGATATTTTTACATTTTTTGAATGATACGGTAAATATTGTAATTTGCTATAATTTTGTTGCATCTGTGTTTGATGTTTGATTGAATTATTTTTATATTTATCTATTGTATTATTATATACCTATGGTGTTTTTTTATATACCTACTGTATTTTTTTTATATACTATTGTATTATGATATATCTTTATATTTGATCGATGTTTATGATGCAACAATTAGTTTTTACAACGTTATAATCTGAATAAAATATGGGTATCTCTAAGAAAGAATCCAAGAAGGCTTAACCTTCTTAACATGTTTCGTTGGTTAAGGGTCGCCTCTGTCTTTTGGCATGCGATCACCAAGCGGATTTTTTTTTAATATTAGTAAAATTTCAATTAGTTTTCCTTCCGAGACTGAATGCAGCTTTACTGGTCGAGTGTTTATGCGGAAGAGAAGGGAAGCCTGTCAGTCCTACGGACAGCCAGGATCGCTTCTACAATGCTAAGCACTCCTCCATACAAGTGAAACTGCATCCAGATCTCCACCTTGTTGGGAAGAACCAACGTTCAACCCAACCTCCCTTCACAATTTCAATGGACTTGGCAAATCCATCCAACATCGCGTTCCAATAGTAAATTCGGTCTTGTACTGAAATCGGATCTGGAGACTGGTACTCTATACTGGTCTACTCCCAACAAACGATATTAGTCTTAATTGTTTTCTTAACTTTTCTAGTTTAATATTTTTTCTTAGTTTTAAGGATGAATGAACTCAGCATATGATTTTTGTAGATAACAGATATTTAGGCTGAATCTTTAAACAATGCTGAATTCATTTCATCACGCGGGAGGGTACTAGAATGTAGATTTTAGGATTTTTAGGCCTATTTTTGTTCTAGACCTCACATGTCGTTTCTGGGAAGAGATCGCGAGTTCGATTTTCCACTTCGAATCTTCGTTACAATTCCTTTTAAAAAATTTTTTTGATTATACAGTCAATCGGTGTGGGCTTTGCCCCGGAAAAATCTCTAACAATTATAAATAAATAAATAAATAAATAATTCTCTTATTTTTCTAAATAAATAAATATTTTCATAATTAATTTAATATTTTTTCTAAATAAATATTTTTTCAAATAAATAAATAAATATTATTATAGCTTCTTATAAATATTTTTATAAATAAATATTTTTCATTTTTTTTTATAAATAAATATATATATATATTTTTAAATAAATAAAAAATTTCTTAAATAAACATAACATCAAATAAATAAATAAATATATTTCTTATAACAAACAAACAAATAAATATTTTTAGCATTTGATGCAATAAGTAAATCAAGGTGTACAAGTTGCAACAGAATAAATAGAATTTTAAGTAAATCAATACCATTTGCTTGCTCAATACTAAATAAATCATATTTTTTCCTAGATATAAATTAAAATCTTTAAGATTTATAATTTTCTCTGTAAAACGAGGGGTAAAGGAGTTGATCATTCGAAGCATTTGTATATTTCTTTCTGCTGTTGTTGGTCGCTTCACGATTTTGAGTCGATTTACAATTTTTATTGCGTTTTACAATTTTTCTTTACGGTTGTTTTTTTTATATTTTTACGCGGAAAAACGTTTTAGGGGGTCACGATCATTATCGTTTGTTGTTGGTTTTGTTGAGTTGCAACTTTTTTTTTATATTTTTTGTCCTCCTTTTCATAAACCCTGACAACAAAAGAAAATGTCAGAGGTACCTATAGACCATCCGTTCTACGGTCTCGAGTTATGCGAGTTGTGGGTCGAGTGCTTCCTTCGGGACATCCAATACAACAGCGAAGGGTGGATACAACAGTTAAGTGATGCTGCGAGGAGTGCAACAGCACCAATAATACAAACACACGCAGCTAATACGAAGGAAGAAAGTGAATTGATTCTCGCAGCAGCGCTGTTTTTGGCTCGGGAAGTAAGGAGTTTAGTGGCTCCAGTGCCACCAAACACACTAAAAGGATTGTTAAATCGTATTACCCATTACGTGGACCGAAATAACCGCATAAGAAACATGGAAGAGTTAAAGGATGCTACCGAATACGCAGCCAGGTCATTGTCTGAAACTTTCAGGACCATCACTGCACTGATAATGGGACCAGAAGGAGGAGTCTTAAGAAAAGATGTACCAGCACCTGCAAATCTTGACGAATCATTTCAAGGTGTATTCGCGAGATCAACTCCAAATCATATGGAACCACTAGGTAACCTGATTGATGATATGACGGGCCGTCAACGAAGACAACGTCTTCCACAACCAGCCAACGAGGTACAGCAGGAACAGCTTGGTCCAGCAATACCACTGGAAGAGCTATTCAATGACATCAGAATAGCTCCACCACCATACCGATCGGCTAGGGTCTCAGCAGTACCAGCATACGTACAACCGCATGAAGGGTACCAACCACACAGGTATTTGAGTCAATTCTATACGAATTGGCTCCCCTACTTCTCTGGTGACGGGTCCTCACCCGATGCTCATGAATTCTTTCATTTGGTTGAGGTGGCTGCACGAAGGGATCGGGTGACCTTTGACGATTTAAAGTCAATCGTTCCCCGATATCTCCGTGGAGCCGCTGAAAAACATTACATAAATCTAACATATGAGTATCGAGTGGTGACCTATCCCATATTGAGAGAAGCATTAGTTAATACGTTTGGTACCCTTACAGATGATAAGACGGTTTTGAAAGTACTGCTGAGCCGTAGACAAAAACATAAAGAGAGTGTCTATGACTACATAATTGGTATGAACAACTTAAATAGTAGACTGATCCGGCCTTATAATCCACGAGAATTAATAGAGATAGTTCGAGACGGTTTGTCTGCAGAATTAAGAAGTGCAACAATGATAGCTGAGTTTGCATCACTTGAAGACCTGCGTGTGATGTGCCAAAAATTTGAAAAATTTTGGGCATCATCACCCGTAGCGTCAAGGACAGGTGGGCAACCTCTGTTACCACCAATAAGAACAGCTGGTCAATACCGGATCAGTGAAGTCACACCTTCTGATGAAGACGAAACAGGTCCATCTAATTATCAACCAGGTCCATCAAACTACGTTACAGGTCCTTCAAATCATCAAATAGTTCCAGCAAACTACTCAACTCATGTAGATGCCTACAGCGCACCACCAAAAATACTAGCCAGACCAACAAATGCTAATAGGTCAATACTACCACCACCGCCACCTAGAACTGAACACCAAATTTGTAGCCGGTGTAAAGATATTGGTCACACGATATACAACTGTCCTCAAAAGCCGTACTGCTATCGATGTGGTAAGGCTGACACTATCTCTCCACGATGTACTAATTGTCATCCACCGCTTCATTTAAACTCTCGGGCGGGAGTACAGAATTCGCGAACTGTGCCCCCAAACCCAACTTCGAGTCCGCGAGGTCATCTGAGAGATGCGTCAACCACCACCGAAGAAGAAGATCTTTCGCCACCACAGTACCAAAAATAAGTAAATCTGTTCAAACTTCAACACCATTACTGATACGTCAGAAAAAAAGATCTCAAAAGCGTATTAAACGCTCGCGCATTTACTTTAGAAAAAGGAAACTTCTCAATAAAGCGTGTGTCTCTTCGATCATTTATCGGGAAAATGATCCTAGACCACACCTTTATATAAACATTTTTAATAAAAAAGTTTATGGACTTTTAGATAGTGGAGCCTCTATCAGTATTCTGGGAAGAAATTCCCTAGAATTATTAAGAAACGCCGGCATAACCTATCACAAAATGTTTTCTGCCATCCGTACAGCAGATGGTACCCGTAATCATATCCTGGGTTATGTAGACGCTTCGATAAATTTCAATGGCTCATCGAAAATTTTTCGTTTTCATGTTGTTCCAAGTTTGCGTGAGGAACTCTACCTGGGCATCGATTTCTGGAGGGAATTTGGTATCACTCCTTCATTTGTCAGTGAATTGACACCGATTGAATCTAACAATAACTTAAAACACGATTTAAACCCTGACCAGCTACAAGAACTGGAGAACGTCAAGGATTCTTTTCCTTCTTTTGAGGTATTGGGTCTCGGCAAAACATCTTTGGTTGAACATGTCATCGATGTTGGGGATAGTGCACCTGTGAAACAGAGGCATTACCCCACATCGCCGGCAGTTCAACAAAAGATTTATGCTGAACTAGACCGTATGCTTCAATTAGGAGTGATCGAAGAGAGTTCTGACAGTTCTTGGTGCTCGCCAGTGGTCTTAATACAAAAATCTTCAGGTAAGAATCGTCTATGTTTAGATTCAAGACGTGTCAACGCACTGACCAAAAAGGATGCATACCCACTTCCTTTAATCGATGGCTTGTTAGGACGTCTAAATAGTACGAGATACATAAGCAGTATTGATCTCAAAGATGCGTTCTGGCAAATTCCTTTGTCAGAAACATCTCGAGACAAAACAGCCTTCACAGTGCCTGGACGACCATTGTACCAATTCAAGGTTATGCCTTTTGGTTTGTGCAATGCTCCCCAAACAATGTGTCGGCTGATGCATAAAGTGATACCTCACAAGTATCATGAAAGTGTCTTCGTCTATTTAGACGACCTACTGGTAGTGTCCTCAACATTCGAGGAACATATGGAACTACTGTCTATAGTCTCTACTCTTTTAAGAAATGCAGGTCTAACCATCAATCTGCAGAAAAGTAAGTTCGTGCTGCGAGAAGTAAAGTATTTGGGCTTTTTGGTTGGCGAAGGTGGATTGAAAACGGATCCAGAAAAAGTACGAGCTATTGAGGAATATCCAGCTCCAACAACTGTTAAACAGATTCGTCGGTTATTAGGTATGGCAGGGTGGTATCAACGATTTATACCAAACTACGCTAGCGTTGTTTCACCTATTACAGATCTTTTGAAAAAAGGATCTAAACGACTGGTATGGACTAATGGAGCTCAAACCGCCTTTAACAATTTAAAAAATCTTCTGACTGTAGCCCCAGTTTTAATAAATCCTAATTATGAAAAAGAATTCTTTATTAGATGTGATGCAAGCATCACGGGTGTAGGAAGTGTATTGTATCAGCTGGATGATGAAGGCCATGAGTGTCCGATAGCATTCATGTCTAAAAAGTTGAATAAAGCCCAAAGGAATTATTCAGTGTCCGAGCTTGAGTGTCTTGCAGCAATTCTCAGCGTGAAGAAATTCAGAGCCTACGTGGAGGGTCATAAGTTTACAATTGTGACCGATCATTCAAGCCTAAAGTGGCTGATGTCACAAAAAGATTTGAGTGGTCGGTTAGCTAGATGGAGTTTAAAGCTTCAACACATGGATTTTTCTATTGTACATAGTAAAGGGACCCAAAACGTAGTACCTGATGCTCTGTCTCGTATATATGACGACACGTCTGAAGAATTTGCTGAAGCGCTCGCTCATACTGACGACACTATTAAATCAGATGATGAATGTTATCGGCACCATGAATACACAAACATGATAGCCAAAGTACAATTGTCTCCTCAGGATTTTCCAATGGTGAAACAATTGGATGGTAAGCTATACATGCGCATAGAACCTAAAGCTGATGCAGTACCTAACGATTTGCCTGTGTGGAAACTTTGGATACCGAAACCTTTAACTACTAAATTGATCAAGGAACATCACGACAACTGTATAGCTGCTCATGGAGGGGTAAAGAAGACCTTGGTGGGTCTTCGGCGTCTCTACTACTGGCCGGGCATGGCATCTCAAGTTCATGACTATGTCGTGTCTTGCGATGTTTGCAAACAATCGAAGGCAACAAATCAGATATTGCGTCCACCAATGCAATCCCGATTTATAACAGATAGACCATGGCAGCGTATATATATTGATTTTTTGGGTCCGTATCCCAGATCAAAATCTGGGAATACTGTTCTTCTGATTGTACTTGATCACTTGTCAAAATTTGTATTAATTAAACCACTCAGAAATGCTACGTCACCTTCTGTGAATACATTTTTGAGAAATGAAGTTTTTCTCACATATGGTGTTCCAGAGTTTCTTCATAGCGACAATGGTAAACAATTTACTAGTAATTCTTTTCAAAAACTGTTGTCAGAATTCAACATTTCTCATATTAAAACTGGAGTCTACAGTCCTCAGAGCAACGCTTCGGAAAGGGTGAATAGGTCAATATTAGCTGCGATCAGATCGTACATTAAAGGTATGCATAATACGTGGGATTCGCATTTGGGAGATATAGCTTTTGCACTACGTTCCGCAGTACATAGCACAACACTTCATTCTCCATACTACGTGTTGTTTGGTCAACACCCTATATCAGATGGCAAGACTTACACAACTCTTCGAACTTTACATAGTCTGGGTGAACCAATAGATATGGACATGGATCATACAGATCAATTAGCAATCGTCAGAGCTCGCATTAAGAAATATATGGACACAGCTTTCGCAAAGTCCCAACAACATTATAATTTACGGACGCGACCTCGTACATTTGAAATACAACAACGAGTCTTGGTCCGACAACATCACCTAAGTGATGCAGCAAACAAGTTTTCGGCCAAGCTGGCTCCGAAATTCCTACCAGCCATAATAACAAGCAGGGTTGGTAATGTGTTGTACAAATGTACAAATTTGGATGGTAAGCCCATTGGGACTTTCCATGCCAAAGATATAAGAATTTAAAAATTTCAAACATCATTTATTTAGTTCCTGTTAACTTATTTTTCTTGTATTAGTTTTTTTTATCCTTATCAATTTATTAATTATTATTAATTTTTTTTTTTATTATTATTCTTTACATTGGTATCTTGATTTATTAAAATTTCTCACCTTGGTTGTTCTAATAAATCATCCACTATGCTTAACATATTAACGTTTTCGTGTTAGATGTGAGCCGCTTAAGACTCTGTCTGCGGTTATCTGACTCTACTTTGTATTAGCTTACCACTCCCCATTCATTTTTTATTAACTTTCACAAATTTACACTATTTATATAGATAGTCTTTATCGCTAACAATAGTAATGCTGTCTCTCATTGCCTGAAATTGAATTTTGGTACTTGAGGGCGCTGTTCAGTAAGAGTATTAGGTAGTTTTTTTTCATTAGTTTTAGTTTTTTTTCATTAGTTTTAGTTTTTTTTGGGAAATTTGATGTACGTAGAAAGAGATTATTAGGCTCATATCTGTCATCAGTTCCACATACAATTACTGAACAGGGCTCTCAAGTATGGAATTTCGGTTAATGGTCATGATGGTCAACATTTGTATTCCTCTTATTGCAATAGAACTTACCTTTAATAAATAATATAATTTCATTCACTAGTATCTAACACTTGATTTATTTGCGCACGCTTACCAACTCTGCGCTGCCTGTTGTCTGCTGGGACTCGGCATGTCTCAATTGGGGAACTTTTACAGCGAGACGTGACAGTTTACACGATATCATTAATGCAGCTGATCAACAAAACTCTGGCGTTCTACAATCAAGAATTTGGATGCAATAGTCATTAAGTCAACATAAATAAAACAATTTTTTTTTTTGAAACATCTATAATTCACAACTCTTTTATAATGGATATACAACTTCAGTAATTCTAAACATCTTTATTTTTCATCATGGTTACTCAACATCTACAATGCGTACTTTCTTTCATCATTTAGCGTCATGCAAAAATTCTAAACATCTGGTTGTCTTGGGAGAGGCACTCGACTCATCAATTCGTATACCTAGTATCGGTAAATAATGGTGATTGCTACATATTTTTCTTTCCTTAATCTTCACAAAAAGCATTTCACTGTTGAATGCTTGTTTGATATCGGTTCAGGAAATTGTCTGTTATGCCGCAATCTGAGGAATTATCTAACCAGTAGTATTTATAAGAGAGTCTACACCCTACTCCAGAACGAGTTCAGGTTCTGTATTGGTAGACTGAAGGAAATGTATGCCTTGGTAGTGAGATTTAACGGTCAACGAACAGTCAAGGATACATTTTCTTTAGTCGCCACACTGTTCTATTTCTTCTCTCCCTTATAAACTCACTACTTGGTAGTCTTCAAGTTTAACATCCGTAACTACATAAAACAGCAACTTAGTTCAACAAAAATACATTACATAATGAACCGGTATCAAAACCATTAATTAATCGCGTTGCTACAGCAACGCGTCGTGTTGATTCAATATCAATTTCTATTAACAAAACTATCAGTCTCACAATTAACATTGCTTAAATTCGTAAACATTCTTCTACTTTGTTTTCATCAAACAAAAAAATAAAACTCATGTAGTTGTGGTTGCATTTTTCATTTTTCGTTGATGCTATCAGACACAATCTCATCATCATCTGATTGAATAAACTGTTAATAAATTGTTGCATTTCGTGGTTATTGTTATTTCGTTTTCTCTATAATCTTTAATAACTGAAAACAAAACAAACTCGAATTATATGTTGTCGATCCTTCTTTCTTTTTTTTATAATTGGTTGACGATCTCGTTCTAAAAAACCGATTAAATTCCTTTGTTTGGGAAAACAAAGAAACAGAAAGAAATATACAAATTTTTTGAATGGTCATCTCCTTCGCTCCCCTTCGTTTAGATTATTTAAACAAAGCATTTTTGATAATTATGGTCAGTATGATTTTATCTACAAAATCATGTTAAAACTTAAAAAGTTCGGTTACGATTTTTAAATCGCAAAATTTAAACATAAAATTAAAATAAAAAATAAAACTCAAAATTGGCAGTCGCGGTTGTGATTTTCAGGCATAAATTAAATATCGAAGTCATTCGAGGATGCGGATGCGCATCTTTAAGAAAACTGTCTTTCTTACTGAGTTTAGTTTGTTTTAACGTTAATAGTATAAATTGAAACAAAAATGAAAATTGAAAAAAAAAGAAAATGTGATCAAGTTTTATCATGAACGTAAATTATATTAATTTTTCGATATGTATATGTAAAAGATAAGAAAAAAATATTTATATTTGAATCTGATTAAAAAGAAAAAAATTGTGATTAAACAAAATTTTGTGTTTATGTGAAGATTTGATGAAAGCACTGCGCATCTTCTATATGGGGATTAAAATAGGTGAAATTAAGATTACCGTATCAAAATTCTTTAACAACAAATGGATAAAAACGCATATGGAAGACCATCATCTAGTGCAAGCTGTAGAAAAAGGTTTTGAAAGGCAAAAGAATATTGAAGTGTACCAGCGCATAAGGAATTAGCTATAAGCGACATACAACGATCAAAACAACCACAAACATCCTGCAGCATAATTAATTAAGGTATTTTTATGTCCTTTTGTTTATATTCTTTGAATTTGATTTAAATTTTTGTTTTAGACCTAATGGTCTGCTAAAGTAGTTTTGTGTATTAGAGATTTTTCCGCGGTAGAGTCCACGCATGGTTTAGTCCGCTTATTCATGTATTATTTTTGGAATGTTTAAATATAAAACCCTTGGATAAATAGATGCCTAAGCATCTATTATTTAAGTTGTAAGGTCCAGGCTTTACATTGTCTCTTCTTAGAAATAGGGTCAACATAAACGATTTTATGAATCAAATCAACATAACGTAAAATAATCGAGTATTCTAATGTTTTCTCAAGGTTTCTGGAAAGTGATGTCGAATTATCTAGAAGTATTGCAGAAGGTATATAAGAAAAATACCTTTTGTAGTTTTTAATTAGTTTTATTTTAGACCTGCGACAGTAAAGTGAAATTAAATGTAAAATTAGTTTTATTTTAAACCTGCGATAGTGAAGTGAAAATTGTAAAAGTGATATTTAAATTAGTTTTTGTGAATAAAGTTTTAAGTTTTATTGAGAAGAAATATTTTGTGTATTATTTTGAACGTTGAGTTACTGGAAATTTCTACAATAAACCGTTGGAGTTTCTGAAGCTGTTAAAAGAATATTCTAGTTAAGAATATTGTTTGCTGCATTGTTTTCCTGTTGTTGTGAAACAATTAAGGTGTTGAATACTTAATAAAACCTGGTGTGTTTGCTTACTAATCAGTGATCGAACTCAGAAAGAGATTGGGAATTACGTTTATCGAATTGTGAGTAAGGCCAATTCGAAGGAAGTTTGGAAAAACGTAACAATATATATATAAACGATATGAGATATAACGAAAACGACCGGCACTCTCACGGTCGCATTTGTTGAGCTAGATCAAAAAAATTTTCTGTACTTGTGTGTTCTATTAATATCTTGGACAAGTTCGTGAATCAGCAAAATCCAACGTGTGGTTAAGAAACTAGAGGCTATTTTCTGAAAAAAATTGATTTTTTAAAACCGTTATAACGGCCGTTTGGATACTAATATTTCTAAAACTTTAACAAATTTAGAATCTTTGGAATCTTTTTTATCAATTTGTTTTAAAAATAGACCTCTGCAGCTAGAGGTTCCTGAGTGAGCGGCTCCAACAAAAAAGTTTGCAAAAAAAGTTTTTTTTTTAAACAACCGGCACTCTCACGGTCGCATTTATAAGACCAGATCAAAAAACCCTTTCTAAAAATGTGCGTTTTATTGATATCTTGGACAAGTTCGTAAATCAGCCCAATCCAACACATGGTTAAGAAACTAGAAGCCTTATGCTAGAAAAAAAATCTGTTTTTTAGATTCGTTATAACGGCCGTTTGGATTCTAATATTTTTAAAAACTTCATAAATTTAGAATCATTGAAACCTTTTTAATCAGGTTTTTTCAAAAAAAAGACCTCTGCAGTTGGAGGTTTCTGAGTGAGCGGCTCCAACAAAAAAGCTTGTAAAACACAAAATGCGTTTAAATCAACCGGCGCTCTCACGGTTGCATTTGTAGAGCCAGATCAACAAACCTTTCTTAAAAATGTGTGTTTTATTAATATCTTGGACGAGTTCGTAAATCAGAAAAATCTGACACATGGTTAAGGAACTATAGGCTTTATACTAGAAAAAAAAGTGGTTTTTTTAATCCGTTATAACGGCCGTTTGGATACTAATATTTTTAAAATCTTCATAAATTTAGAATCTGTGGAAACATTTTAATCCGTTTCTTATAAATATAAACCTCTGCAGTTAGAGGTTTTTGACTTGTTGGCTTCAACAAAAAAGTTTGCAACAATCCCCAACTACAATTTCCAAAAACCTTATAACAGTCAATGTTAACCTTATAACAGTCAAAAAAATAAAAGATTTGAATAGAAGAAATTAATTTTTTTTCTTAGAAATAAACTATTTTGATATTTTGCAGTAATTGCACGACATATGATATAGAGTAGGTTTGTGTCATAAATTGTCACACACATGTTCTGTGGTAGATTTGATATTTGTTTGTTGCAAAATTGGATAGATATAATTTTGCTTGTAGGTAGCTAATTTTCTTTTTAAAATTTGTTTGATATCTGTTTGAAATTAGTTTGTTTTGTTTAAACTAATCTGATACATCAGATTCTACTGGAACACAAAACTGTCTGATCTCGAAATCTACCTATTTCTAGCGGATATACGTGCCGCTTGGACTTTTTTTATTTAGTTTTTTTAAAAGATAATTTTAAAACAGCTTTTAGATATAATTTGAAGCTCAATTTTAATCAGCATGGGTTAATACTTGCTGTGCATAATAAACGAAAATCAAACTTAATCACTCGCCGGAAAGTTTTACTAATAAATATAGATAAAATAAATTTAGTAAGTTAGGTCATTGAATTTAATCTTTTGCACATAATGGTGATAAATAGGAGCTGCTACTTTAAATATTTAGTAACAGGCAGTGATTGCTACTTTTGAGTAACAGTGAAAAAGTAGCTGCTACCTAAATATCATCACATCTCTAGTGATAAGTGCTTTTTATTTTTTATAATGATGTTTCTTTGGTAATCTTATGATATTTGTTATTTACGAGTTATTAAGCGTAACCGAATCTGAATATAAGTATGAAATCAATCTCTACTCTCTGACTGGGCAAGGCTAGCAAATCACATTTATAAAATTCAATATAATTTTAAGCTTAGGAAATTGTTTTAAGGCCCAGAAATAATAGGTTGTATCCACTCCAATACAATTACCTGGATAGATAGATATATCGGAATGATTGCAAAAATGATATCAGCAAGTACTGCAGCGATTGGGATATTACGAGGTTGATTACAATAACAATGTGACACGAACGTATTGAACGATCTTTAAAAATTCACTGCCAATATATCGCTGTTGCGAATAACCATGGTGTATATTCGAAGCAGGCTAGTTTAGCCATTCTCCAACATGGCATTTAAATTCCACACTTGATGGACAAGTAAGTCAAGACGGCGATTATGTAAGCCCGATCATTTCCGATTTCTTCGGTAATCGTTAGTATAATAAAATAATTAACACGTGTTTTTTATATTTATATTTTTTCAATAGTTTTGACACAGGGAAATGTGTTAAAAATGTAGAGACAAGCAAATATTGTCTTGAAATTATGTTTGAACTGGTTAACCAATTCTTAGAGTTTTTTTTTAATTTTAATTTTTAACAACATTTAACTTTTAACGTTTTTTTAGGGCTCCGTACTTTAAAAAAGTAAAAACGGTACCCTATTGATAAGATTTCGGTGTCCATCCGAATTTCAACATAATCAATTTACTCACAAACTATAAGTGCTATCAGCTAAAAATTTTCTACAATTTTTAAACGTGTTTTTCGCCTACTGATAACAAACGAAACTAAACTATAGCTAAACTACAGCATCATTTCAAATGTGATTCTGAGGGGGTTGAGGAAAAGTGGAAAAAAAGTTATTTTTGACATTGTTGAGTGGGGTGTCATATGAAAGGTGATTTTCTTTCTAGTCCAAAACAATTTTTTTTGCAATTTTCAAAAGCGCAGTTTTTGAGTTATGTTAAAAAATGTGAAAAAATTTCCTGTCCAACCCCCAACCTGTGAAAAAAATTTCTTATCCCCCCCCTCCCCCCTTAACTTCGAACATTGCAAAAGAAAAATATTTGAAAATATTCATGGTTATGGGCAATCTTGTAAAGATTGAATGAAAACGAAAACTATAGCGGTCGGCTCATCATTTCAAATGTTATTTTGAGGGAGTTGAGGGTGGAAATTTTGACCAAGTCGAGTGGGGGGGGGGTTTATATGAAAGATTGATTTTTTCTAGTACAAAACAATTTTTATGTAATTTTAAAAAGCGCTGTTTTTGAGTTATGATGAAAAATGTGAAAAAATTTCCTGTCTCCAAGCTAGCGGTTTTCGCAATATCTCACGTTCTATTCATCCAATTTTAATTCTTAATACATTTTCATTTGTAACCGGTTAGGCTACAATTTGTTACGTCATCAAAATATTTGTAGCCCCTGCCAATTTTGAGATATTCAAGAAACCGCGATTGTAAATTAGAGCTAGCGGTTTTCACAATATCTCACGTTCTATTCAACCAATTTTAATTTTTAATACATCAAAATTTGTAGCCGATTAGGCTTCAATTTGTTACGTCATCAAAAAATTTGTATTCCCCTCCAATTTTGAGAAATACAAGAAACCGTTATCTTAAATTTAAGCTAGCGGTTTTCACAATATCTCACGTTCTATTCACCCAATTTTAGTTGTTAATACATCAAAATTTATATCCGATTCATATTCACGTTGACGTTCTATTTGTGAAAATTCAGTTTCAATTCATGTTCTATTCAACCAAATTTTAGGGTTCCGTTTTTTATACGGAACACTATTGGTGAGAGTAAAACGAGTTTTTCACATTATATCGATTATCTCGTAAACTATAAATGCTATGGACTTGAAATTTGAGGTGCGTATAAAACTAATCTGTCCACATGAAATGACGGATACAAATAAAACTAAAGTGGTTTTCGTTCGGCTTACAGGGCTATGATGTGTGACCTTTGAAAAAATACATTTTTTTATAGATTCAAATAGAGTATCATATGAAAGGGCTTCATTTCAGTATTCCTTAAAAGTTTATTTTGGAATTTTACACCTCACCATTTTTTGTATAATTTTGAATAATGACGTTTTTTTCGTATTTTCTTACCTCGATTAGCTAGATGAAAACTATAGCGGTCGGCTCATCATTTCAAATGTTATTTTGATGGGGTTGAGGGTGGAAAATTGAAAAAAAAATATTTTTGACCTTGTTGAGTGGTCATATAGTGTCATATAAAAGGTGGATTTTTTTCTAGTCTAAAACAATTTTTTTGTAATTTTCAAAAGCGCAGTTTTTGAGTTATGTTAAAAAATAGTTAATTTTTTATTTATTTAGAGCACTAGATATCATTAATATATTATAATTGTTATTGTTTAGTTAAAACACACTTTTTTGATATCTATATGTTTATTACAACCGATCGATTTCGAAAGCTAAGCTTTCATTTTCAAGGATCGTTCTAAACTAAAAGTTACAAAAGTTGAAAATTAATATATAGTGACATTTTTGTAATTATAAATCTAAATGAAATCTAATAATAAGTTAAGACATTAAAGGAAGAATTATATAATCATAAAAATATTGAGAGAAGGATATATGATGCTGACTTTTTTTTACTAGTTATATAACCGAAAAATGGGGGAGGAGATGTTTTTATCAATTATGTAAAGTATTATAATAAACCATTCAAAATTATAAATCTAACAATTATTAATACTTAAGAGTAAATACCTATTCTTATTGAGATTATTGACAAGGGGGTCACAATTTGTGTTTAAAAAGGGGAGGAGGTCTAAATATTGAAACAATAAATGTTATAAAAAATTTTGTTCATTCATTGTTAATTATATAAACTTGAGGGTTTGTTGAAAGATCTACAAGATTAAATTATGTAATGATTTTGGAACTAAAGTATTTTGTGATATTAGGTATAAATTTTCAAAAAATATATTCAGAGATTAATTATTTTTACTACTAAACTAAATTATAAGATGTACAATCAAACAAAAAGCCAACTGAAAGGTAATAAAGTTATGGGTTTTGAGCATAAGGTTCGATTTTTAAGGTTTATTTATTATTATTATTTGCAAAGTTGAAACAATGAAGAATAGATTTGACCGTTATCAGCATTCATTAGATTATTGTTTGATTGTATCTCTATGGATTCTATTATTTCTAAGCGGCGGTTGTCTGTGCATTCTTTTACTAATCTCAGGTTATCGATGTTGAATTCATGTGTCTTTGTGATCATGTGCTCTGCTACTGATGACTCTGTTGGATTTTTCAGTCTTGTTGCTCTCTCATGTTCTTTGAATCTAGTGCCTATTGACCTTTTTGTCATACCAATATATACCGCTCCACAATCTTGGGTGTTGCATGTTATGGAGTAAATGCCTGATTTATGTGTTTTTTCTTCTCTGTCTTTTGTAGATGAGGTCAAACTACTTATTTTGCTGGTAGATTTTGTTATTACATCAAATCCTTTTTTGTGAAAAATGTTGGACATGGCTTCGGTAAGACACGGTACATATGTCAACACGGCTCTGTTCTTTGTTGTTTTCTCGGATGCTTTTAAAGTTGTGATGTTATAACGATGTTTCTTTTTAACCATTTTGTGGAGAATCTGGTCTATCCATATTTGTGTATATCCGTTTTCATCTGCTATTTTGTAGATAGTTGACAACTCGTTCTGGTAATCTATTTCTTCCATTGGTATGTTTATACGTCTTCCATTGGTATGTTTATTGCGTCCAATGTTAACGCACCAACCTCGAAAATTGCAAAATGGCTAATAAAGCAATTTAAACTCATAAAACCTCCAGTTGGCTTTGACATTCAAAACACAATAGAATTAACAAGAAAGCTAAAAGATATCAAATTAAAGCGAAATGAAATAATGGTCTCTTTCGACGTCGTCTCCCTGTACCCGAGTATTCCTAAAGCACAGTCAATCTTTTATCTTGAAGCATGGTTGCTCAAAGAAAATATACCAATTCCATTACTATACATAAACCTGTGCCAATTATGTATAGACCAAAACTATGTCAAATTTCGAGACAAATTCTATTACTGTCATAAAGGAGTAGCAATGGGCAACCCAATATCGAGTTTCATAGCTAACCTATATATGTGCTACTTTGAAAAAGAGTTAAGTCTCTCTATCGAATTCCCACGTATATGGCACAGATATGTAGATGACATATTCTGCGTTGTCCATAACAGAAAAATCAAAGATACTCTCACCTTTTTAAATTCTAGAGAACCCGCGATCCAGTTCACCGTCGAAGAAGAAAAAGACAACCAAATTCCATTCTTAGAAGTCACCCTTTACCGTAAATTAGACAACAGCATAGGATTCAAAATATACAGGAAACCAACAGCTACAACGAGACTCATCACTTCAAACTCCAGCCATAGCAAACAACACAAAAGAGCAGCGTTCAATAGCATGGTATATAAACTGATAAACATACCAATGGAAGAAATAGATTACCAGAACGAGTTGTCAACTATCTACACAATAGCAGATGAAAACGGATATACACAAATATGGATAGACCAGATTCTCCACAAAATGGTTAAAAAGAAACATCGTTATAACATCACAACTTTAAAAGCATCCGAGAAAACAACAAAGAACAGAGCCGTGTTGACATATGTACCGTGTCTTACCGAAGCCATGTCCAACATTTTTCACAAAAAAGGATTTGATGTAATAACAAAATCTACCAGCAAAATAAGTAGTTTGACCTCATCTACAAAAGACAGAGAAGAAAAAACACATAAATCAGGCATTTACTCCATAACATGCAACACCCAAGATTGTGGAGCGGTATATATTGGTATGACAAAAAGGTCAATAGGCACTAGATTCAAAGAACATGAGAGAGCAACAAGACTGAAAAATCCAACAGAGTCATCAGTAGCAGAGCACATGATCACAAAGACACATGAATTCAACATCGATAACCTGAGATTAGTAAAAGAATGCACAGACAACCGCCGCTTAGAAATAATAGAATCCATAGAGATACAATCAAACAATAATCTAATGAATGCTGATAACGGTCAAATCTATTCTTCATTGTTTCAACTTTGCAAATAATAATAATAAATAAACCTTAAAAATCGAACTTTATGCTCAAAACCCATAACTTTATTACCTTTCAGTTGGCTTTTTGTTTGATTGTACATCTTATAATTTAGTTTAGTAGTAAAAATAATTAATCTCTGAATATATTTTTTGAAAATTTATACCTAATATCACAAAATACTTTAGTTCCAAAATCATTACATAATTTAATCTTGTAGATCTTTCAACAAACCCTCATGTTTATATAATTAACAATGAATGAACAAAATTTTTTATAACATTTATTGTTTCAATATTTAGACCTCCTCCCCTTTTTAAACACAAATTGTGACCCCCTTGTCAATAATCTCAATAAGAATAGGTATTTCAATAAGAATAAGTATTAATAATTGTTAGATTTATAATTTTGAATGGTTTATTATAATACTTTACATAATTGATAAAAACATCTCCTCCCCCATTTTTCGGTTATATAACTAGTAAAAAAAAGTCAGCATCATATATCCTTCTCTCAATATTTTTATGATTATATAATTCTTCCTTTAATGTCTTAACTTATTATTAGATTTCATTTAGATTTATAATTACAAAAATGTCACTATATATTTTTTTTTTTTTTTTTTTTTTTTTTTTTTTTTCTTTATTGATTATTGCTTGCTTAACACAATATAGCTAGCCACAAAGCATAAATATGCTATACGGTGGCATACAAAATTACATTTTCAAAATAAATAATATCTTAATCTTTTTTATAATATACATAATTAAATAATGATAACTAAAAATTATTACTATAACAAACATTATTAGTAAAGAAACAAGTACAGAACACTAGTACAAATACTATACATATTTAATTAGGTTTCATTGTATTTTTTTTATTTATTTTTTTTTTTTTTTTTTCTTCTCTTGATCTCTTATTTTTTTTTTTTTTATTTTTTTTTTTTTTTTTTTTTTTTTTTTTTTTTTATTTATTTTAATTTTTTTAATATATTAACTTAATCTAAGATGTTGAACAAGTTTTGTTTTAAACTTATTAATACTTTGTTCATGTTTGATATCCGCCGGCAATTGATTGAATTTAGGTAATCCTCTGTACAAAATGTTGTTATCCGCGACACCAGTTGCGAAGAAAATTGGAACAAAATGAGAACGTCTCCTCGTGTAGTAATCATGAATCTCATGTGACCGAGTTAACGTCATATTATTTTTTAGGCGTTGAGTCACTATTTTATATATCAGAACAATGAGTTCCTTTTCCAATAAAGTATGTAGTGGGACAAAATCGGAAAACAGTAATCGGCTGGGATAGTACATAGGTACGTTTAGAATATACTTAATTGCCCTTTTTTGCAGTATAAACAGCTGTTGAATAAGATAACTTGCCGCTCCGCTCCAGACTGGATTCATATAAACAAAATGCGACAGAATGTAAGAGTTGTAGATTAAAGTAAGAGAGTTCTTGGGAAGTACTTTACGCAGTTTCTTTAATGCAAAAATATACGGCACGATTTTACTTTTTATGAGTATGACATGTTGATCCCATTTAAAGTTTGAACTTATCATTAGTCCAAGGTAATTGAAACATTGCACTCGTTCAATTTCATTATTGCAATATGTCAAATGAAGGTTAGAATTATCATTTTCATCATATTTCTTGCTCTGAAAAATCATTAATTTAGATTTGGAGACGTTAAGACTAAGTTGATTTTGAACAAACCAGTGATACAATAGGTCTAAATCGTGTTGCATATCTTGAAAAAGTTGGAGCAGTGATCTACATGAATAAGTTAGGGCCGCATCATCAGCATAAAGATGAAGTTTACCTTTTAAAGGAAGATCACACATATCGTTTATGAAAATTATAAAAAGTAATGGTCCTAAAACGGATCCTTGAGGTACCCCTTTTTGAATTTTCATAGACAAACTTTTAAAAGTTCCAATAGTAACATACTGTTCGCGATTTCTTAGGTAGCTTTCGAAGAATTTAATTGTTTGTTTCGAAAAGCCTATTTTATGCAGCTTAGGAAGTAGTAATGGATACTTAACTGAATCGAAGGCTTGCTTAATATCAAGAAATAAACAAGACACATGCTGTTTTATATCGATCTCTTTACTAATAAAATCAGTCAACGCAAGACATGCTGATGTTGTGCTAGAATTTTTACAGAACCCATATTGATTTTCAGAGATAACATTTTCATTGTCAAGAAAAGAAACCAATCTTGACGAAACAATTTTTTCAAAGATTTTTGAAAAAACGCTCAAGATTGAAATTGGTCTGTAGTTTTGTTTATTAAGCGGACAACCAGACTTATAAATCGGAACAACTTTTGCCAATTTTAAAACATCTGGAAACTGATTTTTGTTAATGCTGTCATTTATGAGTTTGCAAAGGACGATACTTAAATTATTCTGAAAATATTTAGCAAATTTAGATGAAATTGCATCAGGACCCGATGCCGAATTGTTTTTTAAGCTACTTATTATATTTTGAATTTCTGAGACATTTGTGGGTTTTATTGCAAAGTGACAACAACGTACACAGTTATCTTGACAAAATTCATCCGAATAATTGATCGTACTCGGACCCAAATGTGGGGAATCAGTAAAATACGCGTTAAACTCTTCTGAAACTAGCATCTGATCTCTAACGATTCTCGAATTTTTCACAAGACAGATTGAGTTAGATGTGTCGGCAGGTTTATTAAAAACTGTGGATTTCAAAAAGTCCCAAAATTTGCGCGGCGAACCGTTACATTTATTAAATTCACGAACATTAAACTCTTTTTTAGCTGCGATGATTTTGTTTTTTGCTAGTTTACAAAACGATTCATACTTGGAATTAATATAGGCATTATTTGGAAATTTTTTTTTGTATTTATAAAATCTTTCACGGTCGACAATGATTGCTAGAATTTCTTGAGTCATCCAGTCCTTATGTTTATGGCGTTGTGGAACGATTACTTGACGAGTGTTATCATTTATAGTACCCTGGAGCAAATGAATTACTTCATCAAACGTTTCACAACTCTTAACATACCTCCAATCAAAAGATTTTTCTATGTTGGAATAATCTAAGACAGTTTTGGTACGTTTACAGTGTGGAGTACTAGGGTTGCAGTTAAAGCTCAGTGCGATTAGTTTATGGTCAGACAGCGATGTTTCAGTAACACAAAAATCATATTTAAACCTAAAAATATCAGTCAAAATATGATCAATAATTGACTCAGAATTTGTCGAGCTTCTGGTTGAATATGTAACGTCAATTTTGTTAAGCACTGCAAATCCATGAGAGTAGATATCGTCCTTATACCTAAGGATTTCATTAGTTTGCAATAACAAATTAGTATTAAAGTCGCCAACAATTATACTATTAGGAAACCGCAGAAGAATAGAACAAAGTTTAGATAGGAATCTTTCAAGTTTAGATAGGAATATTAATTTTCAACTTTTGTAACTTTTAGTTTAGAACGATCCTTGAAAATGAAAGCTTAGCTTTCGAAATCGATCGGTTGTAATAAACATATAGATATCAAAAAAGTGTGTTTTAACTAAACAATAACAATTATAATATGTTAAAAAATGTGAAAAACATTTCCTGCAGCCAAATTCTGTAACTGTGAAGCGGTGAAGTGATAAAAATTTCTTCGTTTCTTTTCATTAAAAAACTTATCACTTCACCGCTTCACAATTACAGAATTTGGCTGCTGGAGAGAATAGTTGGAAAGCCAGTTTTGAGGATATTTATTGAAATTAACTCACCTCACATTAACTCACCTTTTGCAGGGTGGAGGCAAAAGTGTCGGGAGTTGGAGGCAAAAGTGTCGTCAAATTGTTGCCAACGGGTGTATGGACAATTTATTTGTCTATTGAACATTGGTGAGATGCAGTTGTCGAACGCCATGTTTTTTTTCATTTCTATATTTCGATTTAATTTTCTAGTAAAATATGCAATTACTGTAGCATAGTCAAATTTTTTCTATTCTAAACCAAAAAATAATGGAAAAATATGGGGGCTGAAATCTCACAGCTCTGAGATATCAAGACTTCGGTCTGGGTTAAGGATTTTGATATAGTTTTAAGCAAAAAACTTTTATGAGGACATGGTTTTTAATTTTGGGCAGCGATGTTTATCAAACATAACTCTTTGTTAAAGTTCAAGTTTTTTTTAATCTCTGTTTAGAAATTTATTACAAAACTAACACGAAACATCAATACGATGCCGGAAAATTATAACAGATCATATATTAACATAATTTAGTGAAAAGATGATACACTCAGCAAACTACTCAAAAACCTCTTCATCTAGCGTTTCGAGAAAATATTACAAAATCACAAATTCATATTTCTTTCAAAATTCCAAAAATATTGTAAAAATTAAATAAAATCGAAGTTTTTTCAAAATTCTAAAAATATTCCAAAAATTATTACAAACTCAAAGATTAAACTTTTTTCAAAAATTCTAAAAATATTACAAAAATTATACAAAATCAACTATTGAAACTTTTTTCAAAATTCCAAAAGTATTCCAAAAATTAGAATAAAATCAAATATTTAAAATTTTTCTAAATTCTAATAATATTCCAAAAATTCTTAAAAATTCAAAAATTGAAACTTTTTTCAAAATTCTAAAAATATATATAAATTAAAAAATTTTTTTTTTAAATTCCAAAAATATTCCAAAAATTGGAATAACATCAAATATTTAAACTTTTTCTAAATTCTAATAATATTCCAAAAATTCTTAAAAATTCTTAAAAATTCAAACTTTTTCCAAAACTCTAAGAATATTGCAAAAATTATAACAATATCAAAAATTGAAAGTTTTTCCAAAATTATAAAATTAGCATAAAATCAAAAATTTTAAATTTTTCAAAACTCTGAAAATATTCCAAAAATTCTTACAAAATCAAAAATTGAAACTTTTTCAAAATTCCAAAAATATTCAAAAACTATAACAAATTCAAAAATGTCCATGTCTAATTTCAACTATTAAAAAACCTTCAATTTAGCGATTCGAGACAATATTACAAAATCACAAACTCATAGTTCTTTCAAAATTCCAAAAATATTGTAAAAATTATAATAAAATCAAACGTTTTTCAACATCCTAAATATATTCAAAAAATTATTACAAAATCAAAAATTGAAATTTTTTTCAAAATTGTAAAAGTTATAATAAAATCAAAAATTTAAAATTTTTCAAAATTTCAAAAATATTCCAAAAATTCTTACAAAATCAAAAATTAAAACTTTTTCCAAAATTCTAAAAATGTTGCAAAAATTATTACAGATTAATTACAGATTAATATACAAACTTTTTTCAAAATTCCAAAAATATTTCAAAAACTATTAACTATAACTAAACTATTAACAAATTAAAAAATTTCCATGTCCAATTTCATTTTCAATTACATTTACGTCATAAAAACAGCTACATTTTTTTTCCCAAAAAATTGGCAAAAAAAATCAATGAAATCATTTTTTGACATACTTGACATTATTTTTGTTGACAAACTTATAATGCCATAATTTTTTATAATAATAATATATTTTCATGTTATACAAATTATTAATTTTATTTTTTTCCAAAAAATTGGGTAAACAAATAAATAAAAACCTTTCTTTTGACACACTTGACAACATTTTTTTGACAAACTTATAATGCCATAATTCTCAATAATAATAATAAAATTTCATTTCAAACAAAATTTTAATTTAATTTTTTTCCAAAAAATTAGGTAAAAAAATAAATAAAAATCTTTCTTTTGACACACTTGACAAAATTTTTTTGAAAAACTTATAATGCAATAATCTAGATTTTGGTCTCACATATCCCAATACCGACCATCAAGATTTCTCCAAATTTAATGTTCTTACTCGTAATCACTTAAAATGAAAGTTTTTTAAGCACAAAATATGCAAATTTCCTTGTTTTGACACACTTGACGATTTTTTTTACACACTTCCGGTACAGTTATCGAACACATCGGCCTTTAGGCTCTTCCATTGAGTAAACCTATTTTTAGAAAAAAAAAATTTCAAATCCGTCCAGCGCTTTTCTAGATTTCGTCGGTTGTGACGAGGGGCCGGCAGACAGACATACATTTTTTTTGCTTTTTTAGAATCAGTAGGTCCTGAAACGTCGAGAAATGCCAAAAAAGTGGGGGTTAGAATTTCACTTTGAGCTCATGAGTCATGACTCATGAATATAATACTTAGGTCTTTCAGACCGAAGTAATTATGCGGAAATCCTACGTGAAGATGTTCGATTCTTTTGTTTTGTATTATTCGACGATAAGGGAAAGGGACAAGAAAAAATTTTCACATTTTTAAAAACAAATTAAAAACTGTACAGTTGAAAGTTCCAAAAATTCCTATTCTCAGCTTTTGATTTTGTTCAGTAATTGTTACAGATTTATTTTGGTTTTTACTATTTTCTCTAATTGCGTTAAACCGGGATCGTTAGCACTATGCAAAATTTGTCAATACCGGTTATATATGTGTGAAAACACGAGTCGAATTGACCTGTAATTTGCTTTAGTTGATATCTTAGCGATATTCTGGTTTGGAACTTTTAGTTGAAAACACCAAATTTATAATAATCCGGCATTTAACTGATTTTTGCCAAATTTTACATAAGCTCAGACTCATGTAAAATTTGGCAAAAATCAGTGAAATGTGAAACAAGTGTCAGAATGACTGTTGCAGTCATTGTTAAGTGGACATAAAAAATTGGTTTCTCCTTTGAATAATTTCTCTAACTCAAAATAAAAAATTGAATCCACGAAATGGTTTAATTAAGATTTATAAATCTTTTCGAATGATCGGAAAAGTTTAAACTTTATAATTGGATTGTGCCATTATGGCCTTTGCAGTCCTCTCTTTATTTTTACTCTAATGAATGCTAATTATTTACATCTTTATTTGTTCTCTTCAAGATTTTAGAAATGAAATACTCAACGGTACCAAAAGAACGATTCAACGATGTCCTTATACATTTCCGTGATTACTTTTTTCCTGAGGAGCCATTAAATAAAGCTGTGGATGTGTGTAAACCAGGTCAAGGACTGACAGAATTTTTAAATGATTGTTTATCTTGCTTAGAAGAAGGTTTATGTGTTATGGCTGTTACACCAGAAGGAGAGGTAATATCCCTTTACTGTTATAGCATTATAATTGTTTTATCGCTATCAAGTTTAATGATTTTTCAACTTATACAAATTGCTTTCTCAGAAATACGAGATAATGATCAATATTTATTTTCAGATTGCTGGAGTATCTTTAAATAAAGGTGTGGAACCGGGTTTTATTGAAAAAGTCACAGAACAGATTGAAAGCTTTGGCCCGATAGGTATACAAAAAGTATATAAAATGTTATACACCTATGGTACTAAACCTGATTACTTCACTGAATTTAACGTTGATAAATTTTTGGAGATATTTCTTATATCGGTTGAACCAAAATTTCGATTTCAAGGAATTGGAACAAAACTGCTATTAAAATCGGAAGAATTGGCCAGAGAAAAGGGCTTTCAATTAATAAAAGCAGATGCAACTAGTTATTACTCACAAAACATCATGAAAAAGATTGATTATAAAGCTCTACAGGAGGTACTATATGATGAAGTCTTAGATGAAAATAATGAAAAGATTTTCGATATTGGTCCACCACATACGAAAATGATCATTTTCGTTAAAGTTTTGGATTAAAAATTGAATATCATACTATGTGAAAGGATATTGAAAATAAAATATTTATAAATATATTTTCATCGATATGTTCCGATACTACAATATCTAAAATGCTACTATACTTAACACATAACCATTTCTTGATACGAATATTATCGTTTTACTTTAGAAAAATTAGTATATCAACAACGGTTTTTTTTTTTTTAAATTTCATCCCAATAATAAAACAAACAACTAAACAAAAAGGATTCAATGCCAACATAGCCGACGGATCACGGACTATATATAAGGACTATGCTAATATCCCAACTATTATTATAATAGTATTACGTATCAAGAGGTGTAAATAGCATTTTTCATGCGAGGTTATATATTGCGTATGAGCAACGAAGCGGCGAGTTCAGTACCTTCACGAGTATGGAAAATGCTATGCAACTCGAGTTTTGTACTATACTTTTCTGCGACTTTTTTATAATGCAAGTTTTCCTTCTAAGTTCTATTTATGTTAATTATTCGAATAATCAACAGATTCTTCTTTCAAAATTGGACAAATGGCGCGGGGTCTCCCGAACACCTTTAAGTTTGAATGTTCAATAGCTTCTAATCCTGGCTTTCAATCTTATTGAGATTTAGTATATAAAGTTTTAGTACTGTTTCCAATATTTCTGCATACCAACTTCCAGTTTATCACTTCCGGTTAAAAAGTCATTTTTTAAGTGTTTACCCTACTGTAGCCTACAGTTTCAAATCGAAACGTTTTATGAAACGTTGGTAAAAGATTTCTATCAATATAAGAAAGATTTCATTAGCTTTTGGGATACTTTGGACAAAGGTTTGGGAGGTCCACTATACAAAACAGCTGGTTTTTTCATTTTTTCACTTGGGGGAAGGGGGGGGGGTTGAGGGGGGGGGGGTGTTTGGTAAATAGAGCGGTTCTTAATTTCGAGAATTTCGAGATTTTTTGCTTGAAGACTTATTTTCAAAGATTCATAACTTCGGTGCTGGTAAAGATCGAAACCTTTTTTTTAGTTTTATTTTAAAGCTAAAAAATTGAATTTAAAAAAAAAAGTGTTATATTATATATAAAAGTTATTAACAAATTCCTATTGTTATAAACAAATAAAATGTTAAAATCGATTTTTAGTCACTATTTAACAAAATTAAAGAGCGTTTAGTATGAAAATCGTATTCTACATTCAATTTTCTATAAAAACCGTATATTTTATTAATTGGGAAACGATTTTTACTGTTAGAAATAAATTAATTGAAGGACAAACGTTTATAAAATGTTTTGTCGTCCCGCGCTCGAAAAATTTAACATTTTATTTGTTTATAACAATAGGAATTTGTTAATAATTTTTATATATAATATAACACTTTTTTTAAAAAAATTCAATCTTTTAGCTTTAAAATAAAACTGAAAAAAAGTTTTTATCTTTACTAGAATCGAAGTTATGAATCTTTGAAAATAATTCTTCAAGCCAAAAATCTCGAAATTCTCGCAATTTAGATCCGCTCTATTTCTCCCCCAGAAAAAAATAATAAAAAATCCTCGAACACATATATCTTCTTGTTTATGTTGAATCCGTAAAAAAAATTTCAGTCAAATCAAAAATGTCTTGGTAACATTTTGTCCTAATCTGTTTCGTATATTAAAGAATGACCCATTTATGGAATTTATTTCTAATAGTAGAAATCATTATCATCAGATCGATTTAAACATTTTATTTGTTTATAACAATAGGAGTTTGTTTATAACTTTTATTGATTTTAGTTTTTTAAAACTAGCATCTTTTAACTTTAAAATAAAACAAACTAGAGGTTTCTATCTTTAACAAAACCGAAGTTATGAATATTTGAAAATAGCTCGTCATGCCAAAAATCACGAAATTTAGAACCACTATGTTTTCCAAAAAAAATAAAAAAAAATCCTCGGACACGTATATCTTTTATTTCGATGTGAAATTTGAGCCAAATCAAAAATGTGTCGGTCAGCAAGGTGTGGGGTTTGTAAATTACCCATATTTGGAATATTTCCAAATAAATGTCAAACTTAATCATGTTAATGATAATGTGAACAGTTTTTTGAAATTCGAATTTTAGGTGATTTCTTGCTTGATTTCATCGTAGTATACGTAGAACGTAGTATAATGGTTAGTACAAGTGTTTGGCAATAAAGCAGTAATCGCTAATGCGTTGCTTGTGTTCCAGACTTTGGAATTTTACAAATTTCACATTAAACATATAAGAAGACTAGCAAACGATTTAATCAACCATTATATCCGCAGCACAAACTTTAATCAAAAAACGACCACATCGCGTAACGAATGGTTTGACGGCGATTGCCGCCAAAACTTTGAACATAAACAAAAACTGCGAGAAAAATAGATAACAACGAACAACCGAAGCTCCAAAACTGATTATCTATGCGTCAGAAAAACCTCAGCAAAACTTCTACGAAAAAAAAACACGAACACATGAAGAGCTGTATCGAAAACATCAACCAACATGCAGCTAATCAAAATTCAAAAGAGCGCTTTGCCAATACAGGGAATCTGACAAAAGATTTCCACTCAAGAACCACAGCCATCAAAAATGGAAACAAAGAACTTACAACAAATGAATGTGATGTGCTGGGCGTATGGCGATCCCTTTCAAATCTATTGAATAGGACGAATGAAGTTCATCCAATTAGAGCGATTCTAGTCCCTTATCCAACAATAGAAGAAGTAGAAGCTGTCTTCAAAAAACTAAAAAATGGCAAATCATCAAGTATCAATGGAATTCCTGAAGAACTAATTAAAAATAGAGGAGCAGCTCTTGTCTTACAAATTGATCTGGCAATCTGAGACCAAGAAGAACTACCTGCTGAATAGAAAACACCATTGTTCCGCTGCACAAGAAAGGAGACCGTCTAAAGTGTGCGAATCATCGTGGAATCGCACTGCTGAGAACTGCATATAAAATACTAGCTAATGTCGTACTTCTTCGACTCACCCGTTCTTCAAATATATAATCGACTTTCAATCACAGATCAATTTTTTGCCGTAAGGATGATTCTAACAAAATGTTGCCCGTACAACATCATCTTTCACCACTTCTGCATTGATTTCAAGCAAGCATAAGATAGTATCATCCGCAACAACCTTTATCAGCGCTCATATTCCTTGGTATCCCAGAGAAACGTAGACCAAGCGATATTAAGGATATTCTCTGACAGTTTGAAAGAAATTCTAAACGACTTGGATGATGCCTCAACAACGGCAAAACTAAAGTTTTAACAACATCTAGGGGCATATGTCCCGGAAATCAGGATACTAGCGACTCTGAAGTAGAACGCGTGAAAAACTTCAAAAACCTCGAGTCTTTAATAACATCGTCAAATTACATACAGGTAGATATCAAATCCCGGTCACTGCCGCATACAGAGTTTTCTATGCATATACTCATCGCGGTCGTGTAAACTCACTCTTTACAAAGCTATAGTTAAAATAATTAAAATAAAACATTAAAGAGAAAGGTCATACGAACAATTTATGGTTCATGTAAAATTGCTAAAAATCAGTATAGAATCCAAATGAATCATGAAATCAGACAGCTCCTTGTAGGTTGCAATGTAATTGGATTCATTAAATTCAACCGGATTAGATGGTTTTGTTATGTAGAAAAGCTCCATTATATAGAATGATAAAAAAGCATCCCAACAACTAGGGTATACAATGTCGATTATCGAGTACCCGGGTACCCTGGTATTTACTACCCGGGTATCTCGATTAACTACCCGGGTAATTTGATCGACTGTAAAATTTTGATTTTCAACAAGCAATCAAAAGATGTAAGTTTGAATTAATACTGATTGGTACGTATAGAATCTAGGTCTTAATAGACCTAGGGTTTGAGAGGATTCTATATGTTGTAATGACTACTCATATAGTAAGTCCGATTACACAACACATTTTATTTAAAAAATTCATGCACGACTATGATAAGTGTGGCACGGCTTAAATTTATTTTTTTATTACTAAGCTCTAAAACTTAAGAGAAAAATGTTCTATCAAACATTTGTGAGCTTCTTGGTTCACGAGATATAGGCATTTGAAAAAAAGCTAATATAGGGTATATGGGGGTAGTTCGGAAGCGAAACGAAGAATTATTTCTGCGACCTTGCAAACCTTTGATCAAAAATAGCCACCGCATCGGGGTTTGGGCGGGGGTGGCGAGGGGATGGGAAAGGAAGGGAGGGGGCGGCGCCTTTAAATGAAACATGAAAAACAAAGCTACTTAGGTGAAAAATTGAGAAAAAAAATGCATCAAAAAAGCTAAACTTTAAACACTAACAACTTTTTCAGGGATGAGACCGCGGAAATTTTTCACTTGATTTGAGCTTGTCTTGTAAAGACCTTTCCAATGATACTATTTGACACCGACACGATCCGAGCTACCCCCATATACCCTATATTAGCCTCTTTTTTTTCAAATGCCTATATCTCGTGAACTAAGAAGCTCACAAATTTTTAGTAGAACTTTTTTCGCTTAATTTTTGGAGCTTAGTAAAAAAAAAATAAATTTAGGCCGTGCCACACTTATCATAGTCTCCCCAAAATTCATGCAAGTCAAAAGTAAATTCATGCAATTCAAGTCGAGTGAACAGAATTTGGGAAAATCAACCAAATTTTTTTACCTGTGTCTCTGATATTGTAAGGAAATACATAATCTGTAAAAGCTTCAATTTATTTGAATTGGCTTCGTAATACCTTATTAAATAAAGAAACTTAAATATAGTAACCCTGCACGGCTGCACCCATCACTAAACCTTAACTTTTCTAGATATATTTTATTTCTTTTTCAAAAACCCGGGTACCCAGATAACCCGAGTATTTCGAAAATAAATACTTTACTATCCGGGTACTTGCAAAGTCGAGTAATTTGGATACACTACCAACAACAACCAGCTGGTTATGTCGAAGATTCCACACAGACACTGACGTGATGACATTATCCAACACTTTCGTGATATTGGATGTCGAAATTGGATTCAACTAGTCGTGGAACGAGATGAATGGAGTTGATTGCACATACGGCAAAATCCTTCCATGGAATGTAAACGCCAGACGAAGACAGGGCCATAGAAATCGTACACCTAGATTTATTAAACAATTTTGATTTAACAAATTATTTATTAATTAATTTAATTGAAAATATTTCACAATCCCATAAATATTAAATATTTACCGCGATCCACTTGTTTACAATCCCTGGTATAGATAACAATATCTTAAAGTTTAAATTACTGAATAAAAACTTGTTTCTTTTTCGAAATTATCGAATTATATGTATAAATGTTATCAATGCTAATACGATAATTATTCTTCAAACTCTATTTTCCTTATATAAGATCCAAATACAAAAAGTTAAAACGATTTATTCGACGAATAAAACACAGAATCTTTTGTTTATTTTTATTCTTATTGATTAGAAAATTAATGATAGTATATTCGTGTGGACGTACGTACATGTGCTTAAGACAAAATTAAAAATTAAAAATAATTGTGTTTTTTTATAAATTATTTGAGTTTTTAAAGAGAGTTGAGTTTTAAAGAGTTGAATCGGTAAGTAAAACATTAAATTAAGAATAATCTAATATATATACAGAATCAAAATAAAAGTTAACATTTGAAAGAATTCTCTTTCTATGTTTATTGTTAAATCAAAATAAACAAGTTTTATTGTTAAAAGAAAAAATATAAATTTTATAAATTTTTATTACCTAATCCTAAATCATCTGAATAAATTTACATCGCTAAAAGTAAATATTTTTACTATATTTTTAATAACTTTTAATTATTTGTTTTAAACATTTATATTGAAATATTGAAAATTATAACAAAGAAAAAAATTAAGGCTTACATAAATAAAATCAAAGTTCAGATGACTTCATGTTTTAATTTTATTATAATTTTATGTTGAATTTAAATTATGTTTTGGGTTACTAAAACTTAATTAGAATAAATTATATAAAACATATAATAATGCGTAGAATTCCAACTATCATAAGCTGCGTTAAATCAGAAATTATAAATAGGTCCTAAAAATTGAAGGTTATTTTGTTAAGCCACTGTGGTTGCTCAGGCTGTGAGAAACAGTGGTTGGTGAAGCAGAGTTCCATGCTTCAATAGCAGTCAAATGTGAAAGAAATTAACTGAACTTACAGCGGGATGGAAGCTCTAGCGGGAATTTTCAATACTAACAGATCAAAAAAAATAAGAACATTGAAGATTTGAAGCAATCAAAAATATTATCGTTCTCAAAGAAAAGACATTATAATTTAAAATAAAATGCTAATACGATTTTTTTAATTTTAGACAATAACACATCTCAAAATGGAATACAGATACGAAAAGATTCCAAAAGATCGATACCAAGATGTCATTCTAAATTTACGCCAATCATTTTTCCCTGATGAGCCATTAAATAAAGCGGTAGGATTATGTAAACGGGGGGAAGAACATGCAGATTTAGAACGTTATACTTATGAAATATTAGAAGAAGATTTAAGCATAATGGCTGTTACGCCGGACGGTGAGGTAAGAAATTTTGTTACTGACTGTTATTGATTAATTCATGTTATTAAACGTAACAAACAAGCCGCATGATTAAATCATAGATAAAGAATAAATAATTTATTTTGTGTAGCTAAACGATAATTTTTAATACAAATTTTTGTGTTAAAGAAGAAAAACAATAGAAAATGCTAATAAGGTAAAAAATTGATAAACACGTGGGATGATTACTATTATTGAATTTTTAGAATTAAAACTAGAAAATTTTGAACAAACGTTTGTGGCACAATAATACACAACTAGTTTTTATGGCGTATTTGGATTGTTTATTTCAATTTTTTGTTTAAATTTTGTAAACAATGTGCCTACAGGGTGTATTAAAATTGTTGCCAGTTTCATTAAATATATGATTTGGTTTTGTTAAAGACACGAACCTATCTGAACGATTCTAAAACCGATGTTTATTCGTTCGTCTGTTGTAAAAACACGAATGTATTTTACTTCTACAGGAAACGTTTTGAGCCTCGTTGGCTTAAACTCTCTGATTTTATTAAACATCAGGTACCCGACTACCGTCTTCCCCCGAAAAAGACGCCTAGGCGTTGTAGACAAATAGAACGCCTACCCTGCGTTTTATTCAAATATAACGCCTAGGCGTTATGTATTGAATTATGAATACAATCTAATTTTTTAAGACATTCACTACATGTATGATAAATAATATCATACTCATTTTGATTTTTACATGAAAGCAATTGATTTTTGACAGAAAAACTCGAAATATCTTTTTGACTATTTCAAAAACTTCAAAATCAGTTTCAAACCGTTCGGTACGTGGCTAACTAGTATTATAAGCGATGCCATTCTAGAAATTGAAGCCAATCTAAATGATCCTATCGACGAGAACGACAACGCCAAGGTCCATGAAGGGTATTCGACATCATGTAGTATTGTAGCTTTTTGAACTAGAAGATGTCAACATTTATACTGTTGTGGAAGTGGACTACAATTGTATAATGAACGATAATTGTTTATGGGTGATTTTTTTACAAACTGGACACCTTTCAGACCGACACATTTTTGATTTGGCTGAAGTTTTTCGTAGGGGCTTCGTATCGAAAAAATTTTCTATTAAAACGTTTATTTAATTAATGAAGAAATGAGTTTTACTGTTAGAAATAAATTAATTTTTCCAGCGCGGGACGACAAAAATTTATTTCAAACGTTAAAAATAATAAAAATTAAATATGTACATATCTGATTGTGTCTAAATTTTCGATTTTGTTTGTGTATTTTTTAAGTGCTGAAAAATTGCTTTTTATGTTGTTTTGGCTCTACTTTTGATGATTTACTGAATATTAGA
>OY856187.1:215758025-215873025 GCA_963693315.1 Diogma glabrata
TTTTGAGTGTACTGTTGTGGAAGTGGACTACAATTGTATAATGAACGATAATTGTTTATGGGTGATTTTTTTACAAACTGGACACCTTTCAGACCGACACATTTTTGATTTGGCTGAAGTTTTTCGTAGGGGCTTCGTATCGAAAAAATTTTCTATTAAAACGTTTATTTAATTAATGAAGAAATGAGTTTTACTGTTAGAAATAAATTAATTTTTCCAGCGCGGGACGACAAAAATTTATTTCAAACGTTAAAAATAATAAAAATTAAATATGTACATATCTGATTGTGTCTAAATTTCGATTTTGTTTGTGTATTTTTTAAGTGCTGAAAAATTGCTTTTTATGTTGTTTTGGCTCTACTTTTGATGATTTACTGAATACACTCAAAAAAATAACTAAGTGAAACTAATAAAATTCAACATAAATTTTACAATTTTTTTATAAATATACAACACGCAAAAATTTTTGTAAAATTTACATTTTTACAATAAATATTGTTAATATGAAAAAATATATTTATAAACACTACAAATTCTTTTACTAACATCCAGCAAAAGATTTTTAGGTTTATAAATTAAATTATGAAAATATCCACAACATTTCTTGGCTTGATAATTGTTTTGTGAAATCCTCAAAAATAAAAATATTAGTTTATCAGAGATATTGTGGAATTTACACCGTTTATTAAAGTGTTTTTCACAAAAGTTTTAGAAAAAGAACAAAACCTTTTATAGTATCAACAAATGACATTTATAGATTTAATGAAATTTTTTGTATATATATATATATATATATAATATATATATATATATATATATACATATATATATATATATATATATATATATATAATATATATATATATATATATATATATATATATATATCAGTGTTGCAAAACGGAAAAGAAATTCGTAACGTTATGCGTTTCGTTTTTATAACATTACTTTAATTTTTTCGGTACGTTATTTCGTTATGAAACACAAAAATATTATATTTTATTATGTTATAACGTTATATTTACGTTATTTTAAAGATGAATGAAAAGTTTAAAGCTAAGTAAGTTAGCTACTGCTCAAAAATCGAAAATCTCTAATGGGTAGTTATTTCTTGCATATGTATAATTATAAAAATATTAAATTTATATATTCATAGTAAAATAAAACTAAATAATTAAATACATTAAAAAAATTTGACTCATTTCAAATTAAAAATAATTAGTTTTTAACAAAACTATAGGCATTCTTATCAAGAGTTTTCTGCAAATCTGATAGTTTGTTAATGACTATAACCGTAACTTTTAATAGACCTTCAGAATTATTTCTTATATCGACCAGCATAGTAATATTCTTTCTTAAAATTACTCAAAACACCTGTGAAGCAGAAACAGCTAGTTAAAGCTGAAACAGACTTGATATTACTTGAAATATACTTAAAATCTTACAATATATTCATTATGTATTTTGTTACAAATATCAAACAATTTCATAACTAATAAAACTATTGAAAAAGAGCAGATAAGTTGGATTTTATACAACCGATTTTAGCGCTTTAATTTTCATATGATTATACAAAAAGTATACCAAAAAAACGAATAAATTATTAACGTTATCGTTACGTTTTACGTTATTGTAACACAGTTTAATTTTTAAAACGTTATTAATGTAATTATTATAAATAACGCTATTTCATTTCGTTATTTCGTTTTTGCGTTACGTTACGAGTAACGTTTTGCAACACTGATATATATATATATATATATATATATATATATATATATATATATATATATATATATATATATATTTAAATATATATATATATATATATATATATATATATATATATATATATATATATATATATATATATATATATATATATATATATATATATATATATATATATATATATATATATATATAAATATATATATATATATATATATATATATATATATATATATATATATATATATATATATATATATATATATATATATATATATATATATATATATATATATGTATATATATATATATATATATATATATATATATATATATATATATATATCTGGTATATGGAGACTTCGTTAATAAATTAAAAATAAACTTTTGATAACATTTGTCATATTTTTATTTCTTTTTATTGTTATTATTTAAGTAATATTATAAATATTATTTATTTCAATATAATGGAAGTTACATAAAATCCTTTCAGGCTTTATCTAATAAATTGAAAAAACAATCTTAAAACTAAACATTAAAAATTGTGCGTAAACCAGGCCTTTTTATCCTATTGACATAACAATGCCTAAAATTACTATTTTACGCCCTAAAGCGTAAATATATTTGACAACATCAAACGAACTCAAAAGAACAAAATACGTTATGGCTATTTCCAAAAAAACATACATATATATTTACAGAAATGTAGGTTTTGTGAAATTTTATTTTGAGAAAATTGTTTAACCTAAGCAATTTTTTGTTTGTTTGTAATTTTATATACAATTAAAATTTAATAAATTGGTAGCTAAAGAAATTTAGGAAAATAAATATGAAAAGCAAAACTACTTGGATTAAAACATTTTCTCACAAATATTTTGTGTCAATATATGTATTTATGTAAATAATACAGAACCTTACTCGTACAAAAAATGTTGTGTGTAATTCGGGCATAAAGTATCCTTTTTGCTTTCGAGTGTTTGTTGCCACTCTTAAACACTGTGTTTCACTCTCAAACAAAAAAGACTAACTTTACGTAGTTAATAAATAAATAGATATTTCTAGTCTTTCAATCAAATACCTAATTAATGAAAAATTTACATTAAATTTAGTTTCAAAATTTTAAAAATAAGTTTGGATAAACATCTAAACTGAGAGTGGTTCTAATTGGTATTTTAAGTTGAATAAATTGAAAATGGCCAACAATACTTCTTTACCGCGTAGCACCAAAAATAATTTATATATTATACCATCGAAAAATACACTATTATTAGTAATGAGCAACAAGGGTTGGGTTTACTCCCAACTATAGTTTCTAACTATAGTTTCTATAGGAAGCTATAGTTTCTCGTCTAAATCAGCTTTTTCGAGATTCTTAAACACTAAATCTTATATGTGTTTTTTGCCATTTTCTTTCCTTACTTCACGTGTTGTAGGAACTAAAACGTGGTCGATAAGATGAAATAAAATTACACATTGTCAATCTGTAAAATATCGAGAGTAAAAATAAATATGTATATGTATTCTATATAATTATACAGAAAGATAGATATAAACAAATTACTTACTTTCAATGAAATTCTACCTTTGTTGTAATACTGCTTTTGTTGTAAGATTGATCGGTAACTCACTGGCTTCATTTTTTCCTCGATCAAGGCTGTAATTTTGTCTAAAAATTAAGGAAACCTTATTTTTAAACTTTTACCTTTAATTTAAGATTTAAAATATATTTAGAACTGTAAACAAATTTAAAAAAAAATCCTTTAACTATTTTATTAAACGTACATGCTGCATTTTTATTTTTACCAATTTCTAACACAATGGTTTCATGGATTGTAGCCAATTTATAAGACTTAGAAAAAGATCTTTCGTCGAGCCGCACAATTTGACTAATTTTAGCCTGGTAACACAAGTGTTTCCCCAATACTGCTCTAACTCTGCCGAATATCGAGCAATTATCTTGTTTTATTGCTTCCATGCTTTCAGAACATAGGTTATTTTCTTCTTCGATATCTAGAAAAAAGAAACTATTAGATTATTTTTTTAAGAACAATTATAAGAAAAACCTATTGAAGCTTGTATCGTTGAGCTTCTCTAGATTGGATTTTGATATATGTAATAGATCTATTCATTCTATTTATTTAAAGATATGCAGTTCGAAAACTACAGATTTCCTCTATTATCCAATTTCGTTCGGCTATTATCTTTAGGGGTCAATTCCAATGTCTACTCAATCGGTAAACGGAATATCGAAATTATGTAAAATTTCTTACCTGATATATTCCAAATATGTCTGCTAACTTTATCATGTAACACTACCACTATTTATCATGAACGAATTCTACTAAATTATCAAAATCTTAAAAAATTTCTGTGAATTTTTACTTACACAACCAAAATGAAACTGAAACTGTTTAATATCAATTTTGGTTATAACTTCAGCTCAGTTATCAAAATTTATAAAACGTTTGTAAAAAAAAAGTATTTTTTGTAAAAAAGTTGTTTGTTTTTTAAAATCCATAAGTCCCTTTGTAAAATTTAAAAAAAAATCTGCAATATTCGTATTAAGTTTTACAAAAAAAATTGTAGAATGTAATTTTTCTGTTCACAAAATTTTACAAAATTTTGTACAATTGATTTTTATTTTGTTATTGGAAACATGATTTATGATTTAAGATTGAAAAAAATCAATATAACCCTAACAATATTTTTGTTAAAACAATGAAAAAATATTGTATTTAGAAATATTTATGATTTTGTGCTATTTTAATCCAAGTCACAAAAAAAATTGGTAAGTTTACAAATGTTTTTTCAGATTTAAAAAAGTCAAATAGACTATACAAAATTTTATATAAAGTTTAACATTTTTTGGTAAATTCACAAAAACATTTTGTTAGCACTTTTACAAAACGATTTTGTAAGTTTTAATGGTAAATTTTTTTTGAGTGTATTAGACCAATTAGCTACAATCGATTCCTTCAGCAATTCAATCGATTGGAAATTGGCTAATAACACCGGCACAAACTCTTTATTAAAATTGAATAAATTTTTCGGTTTAAAATTGGATACAGAATAAAATGGCAATGTACAACACATATAAAACCATATAACCATATACAGATTACCTGAACTACTAACTTATGTTTTATTTACAACAAATGTTTTTATTAAATTTAAATTTTTTAAAAAATCACTTACTTCGAAAAGTGGCGTTCTATTCGAGAAAGCGTTCTATTTGAAACAGCGTTCTATTCGAATAATTATATCACTTTTCAAGAAAATCGAAAAATTGTTCACCCTCGAACACAACGCCTGGGCGTTGTTTTCGGGGGAAGACGGTAGCAATTTGTTCGAGCATGTCCTATTATGGTTCGTGCCGGATTAGGGTGTAATAAGTTAAATCCTAATACGGCATTTGCACCCGGACCCTATCAGAAATTATGCCTGATTTCACTACTAAGGCACGTTCTATTTGTCCTGATCAAACCTGAACTGAAAAGACATATCTCAACCGTAGTAGTAAATGTCGGATTAAAATCATATATGATTTTCCTACCTATTTGTTCTGATCTGAGTCCTATTTCATGAGAATAAATTTCATTTAAAATTCATTAGAGTAATATCCATTTTAGATATACATATAGTTTTCGAAATTTCGAAATTTCACATACACTCGCAACTCTGCGTTATGACTACTTAAGTATAAAACTAGAATATTTTTATAAACAAATTTACATCAAATGGACATTTTGTAATCTAAGTAGTGTAATAAACACTGTGCATTCCTAATACTCATAACAGTGGAATCACTATCTGCAGGAACATCAGTTACAGTTTCAAATGACCTACTCTGGAACGATCATGTAATGGCGATGGCAAAAAGCGCGTCTAAAAAACTCGGCCTCCTAAATAGATGCAAAAAATTTTTCACTCCATACCAATTGCTCCATGTTTATAAGTCCTATATTCGTCCCTGTATGGAGTACTGCTGTCAAGTTTGGGGTGCTGCCTCTGTTTCCATCTTGGCCCTCTTGGACTCTGTTCAAAAGCGAGCTATACGAATTGTAGGTGATCGAACTTTGACATCAAAACTTGATTCCCTACAACATCGTCGCACTGTTGCTGACCTCGTTGTTTTTTACAAATATCGTCATCAGCAGTGCTCAGATGAAATCAGCGGCATCATGCCTCAAACTTATTCTTACCCCCGTTCCACTCGGCAATCGGCTGCCGCAACCAGTGAAACGGTAAAGATCCCGCGCTGTCATACTGGCAGATCGCAGAGAGACTTCTTTGTCCGAACTGCGTACAAATGGAATAGTTTGCCGGAACACTTAGTCTCAGGTGGCTTCAACCCACAGATGTTTAAAAAAAGCGTTAATCTACACCTCAGAACGCCAGTTGTTGTGGGACCCAGGTCTAAACCTAGGTCTTAAAAGGTATTTATGTGTTGTTGTGACACATATTCTAAACCCTATTACACAACACATTTTATTAAAAAAAAAAAAAACACTTACAAATTTTTGTTCTTCTTATTTAGTGAATTTCCTATCATTCAGATGGATGCAAACCGCGTGTGCTTCTACAGCAACAAAATAAGAAACAAAAATTTAGGCTATACAAAAAAGATTCACGGGAGATAGGCAAAGTCCTAAATATCTATATTGATTACATACCTTGGCCGATTGATATTCAGGTTAAAAAAACACAACTAAACTTTGTGAACGGTGCGGTATCATTTATATTTTATTTTTAATTTATTAAATCACTTTTAAATGCACCGATTTGTATTAACTACACAAGTGGTAATGGACAATATAAATCATCCGGCTAATTGCAAATATCTACAAGATTTTCGAATTACAAAAAAACATTCGAATTTATGATACCAATCTAAATAAAATATTTTGTTTTGTGTTTTCTCTTACTTTTTCATTTTTACAATAGACTAGCGGGACCCGGCGTGCTTTGCTACACCTATAAATAAAGTTTGTGTGTATACATTTTGTTGACGTAGTAGCAATAATTTCAAAGAGTAATGAGAAATGATTTTCTATTTTTTTTTTAAATATGAATGTAAAAGGATCAGCACTCTAGTTGATCAGCAAAATATAAAAATTAGTATTATATATAAAACAAAGGATATATTAAAATACGCGATCAAATAAGTTTTCAGGTGTGTAAGGTTTAAGGTGTGTCTCTATATTGAACATTATACGGAACAAATATAGATTCAAAAATGTTCACAGTGTTCATGCCGTTTTAAAAAAGTTACAAAAAAATTGTAATCGTGATGTCATTCAATGGTCAGCAAGGGCAGTTAGAATAGTGACAATACATTCGATGAAGGTGAATACAAACACATTTACAAATTTTAAACATGCACACATTAATTTTTATAAATAGAAGATAATGATGCAAAAAGAATTAAAATTTTATTTTGGAGTTTTGTATTAAACTTCTAGGCAGTACTACATGTGAATTCATAGGATGAAAAATATTTCTATTTAGTCAACATTCTGAGTCATTGTAGTCATTATTGATTGTTGCAAATCAATGCGAAACTAATATCTGACACACGGTCAATATATTGCCATATATAGACAACATAATGGGAATATTAATTTTTTGGAGTTTTGTGAGTGATTAAGCTTAAAGTAATTGTTGAAAGTAATATTCCCGACAATAGGTAATTATTGTCGGGTCGGGATTGAACTTATACTTATCAGAGACATCATTCCGACAGACGTTGTCCTGCATAATATTTCAAGCGATTAGGATATTAAACAAAGTATGAAATGAAAGACAAATAATATAATAATTTCATTATTCTTTATTTTGAAATAACATCAATTTTTCTAAAAACAATTCGTTATAATCAATATGGTTTGTTTAATTTTATCTTAATGCAAGTTGATGAACAATATTTTTAGTCAATTCCTGAGGAGTATAAATGAATAAATTTGATGGTTTTCCAACGCGAGAACACGCCACATATAATTGGTCATGTGAAAAGACCGGATTTTCTAGATCCAACCCACAAATCGACATTGTTTGACCTTGTGACTTATTAATAGTCATGGCAAACTGCAAGCGAATTGGAAATTGCAGACGTCTGAATGGAATGGATCAGTCTGAAGGGATCATTTGGATTCGTGGCAGAAGAACAACTCCGCCGTTCAAAATTGTAGCTTCAAGAACATTGCCCAAAGTTTTTTTATGACTGATCTTGTAGCGTTGAATAGCTTAGGTGGATTTAAATTCCGAATCAAAATGATAGGTGCGCCAATTTTTAATCGCAAGTTATGTGGTGGCATTCCTGGTAAATCCAGCGAATTAAAAAGTTCAACAGGATAGTTTACTGCTTCGTCAGGATCGGTAACAGTGTCGATCGATTTGAACAATATCTCATTGCCGGGTAATGACTGTTGTATTTTGAAGTTAATAGCGTCAACATCGATATTTTTTGCGGCTAAAATAGCTCGTTCACGAAACCAGGCATGATTAATATAATTAGCAGCGCCATCTGCTGGGTAGATTTGTGAATCTAAATCATCCACGGCGTCACCCAAACACATACAAAAAAATTCATTAAAATCGGTCCAGCCGTTTAGGAGAGGTTCAGTGATATTACCGACTGCCAGCGCCTCTGCCGGGCTGATTTGTTAATTTAAACCATTCAGGGCGCTACCCAAACGCATACAAACAAATTCATTCAAATCGGTCCAGCCGTTTAGGAGGAGTTCAGCGACAATACCGACTGTAGCGCCTCTGCCGGGCTGATTTATAAATTTAAACCATTCGGGGCGCCACCCAAACGCACACAAAAAAATTCATTCAAATCGGTCCAGCCGTTTAGGAGGAGTTCAGTGACAATACCGACTGCAGCGCCTCTGCCGGGCTGATTTATAAATTTAAACCATTCGAGGCGCCACCCAAACGCACACAAAAAAATTCATTCAAATCGGTCCAGCCGTTTAGGAAGAGTTCCGTGACAATACCGACTGCAGCGCCTCTGCCGGGCAGATTTATGAATCTAAACCATTCGGAACGCCACCCAAACGTACACAAAAAAATTCATTCAAATAGGTCCAGCCGTTTAGAAGGAGTTCACAGTCATACACACGTACAGTAGAATTATATATATAAAGAAGAAGAAGATAGATCGTTAAAAGCTTAATATACAGTGCGTAGATGTAAAACGTGATTAATTAAATCAAACAATTATAACAATGCAGTGTTTTAGATAAAAATAAACTCTGTGGAAATGCAAATGCTACAGTATTACATTCATGAGCTAAAAGTGAAATTCTCAATATTTTGAAATTTTGAAAGAAATATGAATTTGTGATTTTGAAATATTTTCTCGAAACGCTAAATGGAGAGGTTTTTGAGTAGTTTGCTGATTGTATAATCTTTTCACTAGATTATGTTAATTTATGATCTGTTATAATTTTCTTACAACGTATTGATGTTTCGTGTTAGTTTTGTAATACATATCATCTAAACAGAGATAAAAAATACATGTACTTTAACAAAGAGTTATGTTTGATATTAGGGTTGCACCGATTATTCGGTAGATAATCGGTAATCGGCCATATCGGCCATTTTGCTGATTAATCGGTATCGGTTTTTTTGTCCGATTATTCGGCCGATTATCAACACATGTGTTTTTGATTGTTTATTGCATTTTAAACACAACAAATACCAAATTCTAAACGGCTAAAGTCAGTTATAGTGAAAAACCTTTTTCAAAATGTATAAGATTGAGGGCTGTTTAAAAAAAGGCAAATCTGTTTATGAATTTTTGCATTTTTTTGATAACTTGACAGTTCTAACTTTTGAAAAAGTTAATTTAAAACAATTCTGTTTTTAAATAAAGTACTCCAGTCACTGCCATCGATATATGGGTTATTTTAAAATTTTACCAAACTTCTTGACTAGCTGTAAATTTGTTCAAATTGCTTTATACATCAAGCTTAAAAGAAAAAAGGCCCATACATATATACATATACATGAAATTGCCCTTTTTTGACATTAATTTACGAACTGTGTAGTGCGAAATTATTCAAAAAATTGCGAGGTTACTTAAATTAAAAGCTCTTTCAAATGGCATTTCTCTAAACTGTGTTATGAATGTTGGTTTTATCCATTCTTAAATTCTTACTTGCGACATCATTGTACTTTTCATAGTAAACTTTTTGATTTTTCTATCATTCCGAACTCTAAGTTTTTAAAATAATGACAACGAAGTCGTCCCCAAATACATGAATCCACCAAATGTGCCACAGTCAACCTAGATATTGGGTAAAAAATAAGCTGAGTACTGCAGATTGTTTTAACTATACGAATGGAAAATAGTTGCCAGAAAGCAAAAAAGTACTTTCAACAGTTACAGAATTTGTTTTATTTAAATATTGTCGAACTATAAATTAAAAAAATGAAAACAAAATTTGCACAATATTTTAAACTAAGGTTGCAAAACGTCCCGATTTTGGTGGAACTGTCCCGACTTGTGAAGAAAAGCCCCACGTTTTAATTAATAGTTTAATTAAAAAATTATTTGCTCAGATTTGTTTAGCTCGTTTCCGTCAAATAATCAGCAGCCGATTAATCGTTATCGGCCGATAAAGAAAGCCGATTAATCGGTAATCGGCAAGTTTGCTTATCGGTGCAATCTTATTTGATATACATCGCTGCCCAAAACTAAAAACCATGTCCTTATAAAAGCTTTTTACCAAAAACTATATCAAAATCCTTAACCCAGACCGAAGTCTTGACATCTCAGAGCTTGAGATTTCAGCCCCTTCATATTTTTATTATGAATTTTAAACATTTCATTTATTTTTCTCTGAATATTTATTATGAAGTCGAATCCAAAAAAATATTAACTTTAACTTTTGATTTTCTTAAAAATATGACAACCTTTTCTTTTTATTTTAAATCACACAATGTTTTCCTTTTGATTTAAATTTACATAGTCAACTGCTCAAATAATTTGATCGCTTATTTGATCGCACATACAGATCATCGATCTTCAATATTCTGTCCTTCAATGAATGCAATTTCCACTATTATCTCAATAAACATTAAGAGCAAATATCTCTTCTACCTACAACAATTATATTTTTTTTTTTCATAATTAGATTCTACATAACAAAAAACATGTTGTATTAATTTGCATTTAAATGACGCAACAAAACAATCAACGAAAAAAAAGATCGAGGAATCAGTTAAGAATTATTTTAAAATTTAATTAAATGGTGTCGTCAAGAAGTTTCAAGTGTAAAAATCGTTGAATAAATATCTAAGGAAGAGTGACTAGACTTTTTAAGTGAAGCATCTAAATTATAGTATTGGTGCGTTTGAGGGTGTTTGTATTTAATCGTAGGGTGGTACTGTGTATGTGTGAACACATAAAAAAACTGCTTCACTGATTATTTGTGTACTTACACGTAGCGATACTTCCTTATATATTTATTCAAGTTACATAATATGTACATACATATAAGTTTAAAAAAAAATTGTCAAACATATCATCAATATAAATTTTAATATATTTTAATATTTAATTTGGTTTTTTAGTTATAAAAAAGAGCTAACAAATGATTTCTGTTGTTTCAAATTTCGATTTCAGGACCATAACGGCCAGTTACCTATGTCTAATAGAAAAGTTGGTAGAAATAATGAAAACTCAAAATAACTCGTAGTTTTAATTCGAAAATCTATATAACAACTCATATGTAAATCAATTATGTAGCATTATTTAAATTATTCTTAGTCAGTTTGTGAATCGTTTTTTCAGCTGCAACTCCATTGAAACCTAAGGAATCGTTATATATCTGTTCAAATCAGTTTATGCCAATTTTTCGGTTTGTCAGATTGCTTGAAAACATAGATTTTTGTCGCTTACCCACATCTTTTTCGATGACCATATTAAAGCCCTAGTTAATAACCTTAAGCTTACGCTACTTAGTACTTTATAAACTGTAAATCATGCAACGTTTTTTTTTACTTTCAGATAGCTGGTGTGATAATAAATCTTCTTCAAAAACCAGGCTACATGGATGATTTGGACACAGTATCTGATACATTAACCGATCCTCCTTTTACAAAACTGTTTGCTTTTCTATCCAAAGAAACAAAAGATTTTGATTTCTTTAAAAAATTTAATGTTCAAAGAATTATGGAAATCTATATGTTATCAGTTGACCCCAAACATCGTCAACAAGGTATCTCCAAAATGCTTGTGAAGGAAACAATTGAGCTTGCCAAAGAGAATAATATTGAAATGATAAAAAATGATGCATCAGGAATAAATGCTCAACATGTTTTTATTTCATTAGGTTTTACTGTATACAAGGAAAAACTTTTTAGTGAAATTTTCGACGAAAACAATGAATTATATTTTAAAGTCGATCCACCAAATAAATCATTTATGGGTTTCTACATGTTGTTGAACAGCTGAACTATAGAAATAATTAACGTAAAATTTGTGTTTTTATTTTGTCGAATAAAATTTTATATAAAAATTGTTTAGAATTATGTCCTCAAAATGCCTATGGATTCATTTTGCACTTTTTAGTCAGTATGACTAGCATAGTACCTAAGTAAAGTATAAATAAAAAAAAAAGTCAAGTGACCAAAACGCAGTCACTTTATACTTTTATAGTAACATTATCACCCGAATAGTCCTTTTTATTGTAACTGTGTCAATTGTGCTCTTTATATTATTGGAGTGCCGAAATAGTTCACAAACAAACAAAACAAAGATTTGTCAACTGATTCCATATCCACATTGAACATTAATGTCAAGTTGTAGGTTCCTCAAACCATATAAAAGATTAAAATAGCTTTAAACAGAGATTTTACTGGCTTGTATTAGAAATATTAATCTATTCAAAGCTGTCATTTTTTCGTAAGGAAGCAAAATTCATAAGTATTAATAAAAGTATGTTAATCAATTACTGTCTAATTAATTAATTTATTTTTGACCAAAATTCTTTAATGCGAGAGAGATATTAGGAACGAGCTTTTTGGTATAATTTTAAATTCATAAGCGCATGTTGTTTAGGGAGCTGGGATTTAAAAAGTATTTATCTGCTGTTGTGTCAGATTACAGATATTGTCATTCCTATTACATAACACATTCAAAAATTAAAGAATGCGTTTTTCAAATACACACAAACAAAATTCGTAGTTACCTAGATTGGATTAAAAATGCATAAGTCAAGCTAATACTGAAAAAACTGTTATCACTATTAGTTTTGCAAAGTTATTTTATTATACAATAACACATTCCATTATGATTATAAAAAAATAAAATTAAGTTGTTGCTATTGGTGGCAAAGCGATAAATAATATGTAAATGTATTTATATTGTATGTATAAAGAATACATATATTGCATACAAAGCAATGTATACATACTACAATAGAATATTACACAAACAATAAAAAATAACTAAAATAAACAAACTGGCTTCCTTAAAACATTTATTTATTTATTCGCTTAATTATTTATTTACTATGACTCATAACAATGTATTTAAATTCATAATTATTGTATATGAAATTTATGGTGTTGGTGGTCGAGTGGATATTGCACCGACTGCTACCACCTTAGGCCTTGCGGTTCAACTCCCAGTAGAATCATTAAAAAACATATTCGTTTCAAGCGAAAATAAAAAAATATGGCATTCTGGTATTTGAATGCTAAATTTGTGGAACGAGCATGGGGAGTTTTAATATTAACACCCTCTGTAATATGCTCTGAATTTGAAATTGTGTTTTCTCTAGGTGCATATTAAGAGTCAATCCTCCACTTTCGTATTAATTATCATTTACAGAGAGAATATTCTCTTTTTGCCTGGTTTTGAATCAGTGAACGTTGATTCGAAATTGTAGGCAAATATTTTGCTGTTGCATAATATATAATATATATTTATCACAGATTAGAATAGGTATATTATCAAAAAAATTTTTCTCAACAGCAAAATATTGTATATTTATAATATCTTTTTCCATTCTTTCAAATGCATTTTTTGTGTTTATCGTTCTTAAACATCTCACCCACAATATTTGGTTCAATAATATCGGTATAGACAAAAAGCATTTCTGGTTTAATTACGGGTGTCATAGGTAAATATTGCAGAAATATTTTAAATAAATCTAAGAGTCTTGACTTATGTTTTTTAAAATCTTTAATTTTTACAGTTATCTGATCAAAACATGATTTCAGTAACTCTTCGAGTGAGTAGCTATGATCTGCCTTTAATTTTAGCTCAAGTGGTGGTTGATTTATACATATTTTAATAAATTCATTTGCTTCAGGTAGTTGTTTTTCTAATGATGTTGGTGAAGGTGCAGCCACGTAATTGGAATCCAAAGATATAAAATCATATATCCCCCAAATTAGTTCACGCTCAACCTTTTTTCTTGAGTAGCCATCAAATGGGTGTATATTGTGAATAAGAGTCGGAAACAAAAAAGATTTCCAATCACACAAATATTCTTCCGCGTTATGTGGAATGTACGTCGTCCCAATTCCAACCAAGTGTTTGGAATTACCTCCTATAAAAACTTTTGTACCAATGTGCCAGTTTTTTCCGTATTTATTTGGTTGAAAATCGTTTAAGTAAATCTCCGACAGACCAACTTTCCAGTTTGTACCGCTGATTGGTTTATGTAAATTATTTGTAAAAACAGATAAAGTATTATCAGGATAGTAATTCATTGAGTTATCACTGAGTAAAGTAACATAAAATTCATCTTTTAGTTGTATATCGCCCATGTTTTCTTACGATTTGGAAAATTAATTTTTCTATTTTGCGTTTAAAATAAAGTCATTTCGATACCCAAATGCGTATCGAAATGGCTTTCATTACGATACGCAAAAGTTTTGTCTTTCAAGGCTGGTCACATTGGTCATACAAACGTCAGTGAACATTAAAACGAATAATTATGTAAATAAAATTAATCAGAATATCTAAATTAGTATTAAATATTTTAATTAATTAAAATATTTCGTAATAGTAACAAAATTTCAAATTGACTATTTTTTAATAAAATACACATTTTTTAAAATTTCAAGACAAAAAATGCAAAATAGAAAAAGTAGTATAAAAAACTCGTTTCATAAGACGTTTTATCGCACTTATCCTTTAGAAAACTCCCCGCTGCGCGGGTCGTTTTCTAAACAGATTGCGTGCGATAAAATCGTCGATTATGAAACTAGTTTCTTAATATACTATTTTGTTTGACTATCACCTACTTTTTTTAATTAGTTCATGGGGTTAATTTTTTACTGAAACACGTTTAATCTTCTTGGAGACATTTACTATTCTTTATATTTCGGTCATTTTATTTGACCTTTTTCAAAAGATTTATATATGAGATATATTAAGAAGAAATTTTATGAGAACATCTCTATCCTCTCTAACAGCCTTTGTTCCGGTGGAAAACTATATATGTATTGCACTTAATTTAAATAGTAAAGTAAATACTTAAGTAAAGTAAATACTTAAGTAAATACTACATTACACTATCACCTACTGTAGCTGATCGCAAAATTCGTTTTGTAGGTGTTGTAAATTCCCCGCTATTTATATGCTTTTCTTTCTTTTTTGGTGGACTGTCAAGAGGAACCGTTATAACGTCTCCAGACTCAGTTTCAAATGTTTGATAGTTTTGATTTGGGGTTAATTTTCGTTTTCTTAAACGCTCGCCAGCTGATGTGGCAGATAATGCTTTTGCGAAAATTTTGTCTTGAAGTTCTTCATCAAGTTCATTGTCAGACTGTGTTGTTTCTTTAAAAATATTTCCCTGGACACGTTTATCAAATACTTCATCATCTTCATTCTCATATATTTCTTCTTCAGGAAATTGCATTTCATAATTTCTTTTACCAACAACATCTGTTTGAGTGTCTGTTTTTTCGTTTTTGTTTTTAATTTTAAATAGGTTCTGACGATACAAATACCACTTCTGAATATCGGACAAATTTTTGTTTAATAAAATTTTTTTCATCTTTTTATCCAACTCGTTGAGTTCAACGTCTGAATTTTGCTTTAGTTTTTCATATATTTCAGGTTTTAATATTGTTAAATTTTGTTAAATGTTGTATTATTCATTTTATAAAATGACCAATCACCCCTGATAAAACTGCACCGAGAAGAGCAGGTAAAAATCCACCACGTTGAATTATAATTTTTATTTTACTAGTGAGCGACTTCTTACGGCAAATGAGTGATCTCAAGTCCTTTTTATACTTTTTTAGTTGATTGGTTGCTCTTTTATTCAAATGACAGTTACCTTTTAAAATATTTAACGCAATTTCACAGATCGTTTTAATTACATTCGGCTCACATTGTTTTATTATAACTTTTTGAAATTTTCTCTTAGAATTTTTTAACAGGTGCAATATATGACGGTTGGTTTGTAATCGTTTCATATTCCTCACCAAATTGCTCCAATTGCTCTTTTGTACAAAAACAAAAATTTTTTTCCAAATATGTCACTTCTTAATCTAATACTAAGTTTACACCAGTATCTAATTTGCTACGTATCAAATTTGCTAGCCATTTTCACCATCATACTTTTTAAATTTGATACTAGTTTTGGGATAGCTAGTTTTGGTTCTCAAAGCTTTATTATAATCCCATAGGTTTTTTGGCCTGTTATACATAGATTGTTCCATAGAGAAAGTGTATGTATCAAAACCAATCTTAAGTTCATTCTTAACCTCTGTTCTAAGTATAGAGTATAACATTAAATCTCCCGGATTTTCATATATATTACATTTAAGTCTAATTTTTTCCTTTTGCTTTATAAGTGTCTTCAAATGATGCGAATACCAGATTGGAAATTTCCTGAGTACGGGCTTAGGTTTTGTTATATAGGGTGTGATAATTAACAATAACTTATCGTAGAATATTTCAATTGCTTTATTAATAGGTAAATCATTCAAAATCAAATTCCAATCGATTAAATCCAACTTTGATGAAACTAAATTGAAATCTACTTTTTTTAAATTTATGGAAGGAAATGAATAACATGGGTTTTAATTTTTATTGAATTAAGGCGAACAAACAATGGTGGATGATATTGATCAATTTTGGAAAGAAATGGTATACTTCTAAGAACATTATAATTTATAGCGGGGAGGTTGGTTAAAATTAGATCAAGCATTTTGTTTTGAGAATTTCGAACGGGGTTAATCTGTGTTAACAATGTCATTGCCATAGTTTCAATCAAATACTCAGCAACTCTTCCTTCATACTGCCTTGCAGTAATTAAATTAGAATCATCAACTAGCCATTCAATGCTTGATAAATTGAAATCACCAACAATAAAAAATTGTGAACTTTCACTCGATGAATTTATTATATGTGACAGATGGTCTAAAAATAATTTATAATCATCAAATTGTATACTACAGTTAAAATATACACAGCATAAATACAAAAAAGAACCGTTTTGTAAGCTTATTTTGACCCAAACATCATCAAAAGCTAAAGAATTTATTCCATGTAATTCAACAAATTCAAATTTTTTATGTATAGCTACCAGAGCGCCACCACCATCACTTCTATTATGTAAATCAAGATTTCTATCTTTTCTAAAAACTAAATACCTGTCAGCAAATGCTTCATTCGAACTGATTGAATCATTCAGCCACGTTTCCGTTAAGCAAATTATTTCAAAATTGTTTTCCTGAACCGCTAGTTTGAAATTTTTTAGTTTAGTTTTCAAGCCTCTCGAATTTTGGTAATATAAATCTGTAAAAGTCATACTAAAAATACAAATAAATTAACTATTTCAAATACAAAATTTTAATTCAATAATAAGTTTATAAGATTAAGAATTAATTGAAAGAAAAACAAACCGAAAGTTATAAAATAATAAATATAAGTCAATTTCTAAAGTATTTAGTTATTTTTTATTTTGTTCAAATCAATTGATGAGGAAATTTTATAGACATCAGTATCATCATTCTGCTTACAGTACACATTCCCTTGATTAGCCCATACATATTTGAACCTGTTAGGGTCTTCTTGTTGTTGCAATAATGTTTTCGCTTGATGTAATAAATTTCTTTTATGCTGTGGTAAGAAATCCGTTAAAAATATATTTGTATCTTGCTTGAAACCAATGATAGATGCTTTGACGTTTTTTTTCATTTTTGCTAGTTGTAAGGCTTGTTGTTTACTATATTTCGAGACAAATTCTACCGTAATTGGTTTTGAATTTGATTTCGACTTATTTCGATAAATATATTTTATTTCAGCTGATGTTATTTGGTATCCATAAAATTCAAAAATTTTGGATTAAGATTTCATTTTTTACAACTGGAACACTAGTACGGTCTGTAAAGGGGGAATCAACATACAATTAATTATAATGAAAACTACATTTTTAAATCGAAAATTTTCTTTTATAACATGTTATTTATACCCTCAGGATCATTCGTCGGTCATAAAAAGTTGGTGGTCGACCTCCCTTATTTTACTACCCCTTAATATGCCTTTTATCAAAATAAAATATTTTTGTCGATTTATAATTTTTTAAATAATACGATTTTTAGCCTGAAAATAGGTTCCTATACGTTTTTTTGGTCGCTGATTACGAATCCGACGTCAGTTTTCCAAAATAATAACGTGAAAAGCGGAAAATCGAGAAAATTTTACCGAATTTCCAATTTTAGAGTATTATTGCGAGTTGCATATCATTTTCAATGTTTTTAAGTACGCTGGCAACGAATTTGCACTCAAAAAGTAAAAATCTTTAAAAAGTATTGGAAAACTGTGAAAATTATTTGGAAAATTTGGAAAATTATGATTGCAAAACCATGCAATATATCGTTTTAGTGTTTTTTTTGGTCTCTGATCTCAAATTTAATATTTATAATGAAGAAAATTTTCTATTTTCCCGGAAAATGGCAAAAAAAATTTTCCGATTAAAAAATTTAAATTTTTTATTTAAAATTTAAATGTTGTATAGATGAATGTATAAATTTTTAATGCGAGTTTACTGCGCTTCAGTAGGTGCAGGTAATTTTGTCGTGTTTTTTAGGTCACTGACCTCAAATTTGATTTATATTTAAGAAAAATTTTCTATTTTCTCGGAAAATAGCAAAAAAAAAATTTCTGATAAAAAAATTTAAAAAATTTCAGTACAACTAAATAATGCATGTTTTAATTTTTTTAGTGACTTTAATGCCAAATTTGATATTTAAAATAATAAAAAAAATTATTTAGTCGGAAAATTATGAAAAACTCCTGCAAGTAATATTATTTCGTTTTAAGCTGTAAAGTAATATTACTATGGTCTGAAAGACCTAAGTATTACATTCATGAGCTCACAGTGAAATTCTTACCCCCCCTTTTTTTGACATTTCTCGACGTTTTAGGACCTCCTGCCTGATTCTAAAGAAGCAAAAAAAAATGTGTGTCTGTCGGCCGGCCGTCATTGCAGGGAAAACCGCTAGAGAGATTTCAAAAAATTTTTATTTAAAAATAGGTATACACAAGGGGCAGGTCTGACAGGACGCTGTGTGCGATAACTGTACCGGAAGCAAATTTTCATATTTTTGGCTTAAAAAACGTTCATTTTAAGTGATTACGAGTAGGAACATTAAATTTGGAGAAATCTTGATGGTAGGGAGTGGTATGTGAGATCAAAAGCTAGATTATTGCATTATAAGCTTGCCAAAAAAATGTTGTCAAGTGTGTCAAAAGAAAGATTTTTATTTATTTTTTTACCCAAATTTTTGGAAAAAAAATAAAATTAATTGTTTGTTTGAAATGAATTTTATTGTTATTATTGAGAATTATGGCATTATAAGTTTGTCAAAAAAATGTTGTCAAGTGTGTCAAAAGAAAGATTTTTATTTATTTTTTACCCAATTTTTTGGAAAAAAATAAAATTGTTTGTTTGAAATGAAATTCCTTCGGTTTTATTATTATTATTGAGAATTATGGCATTATAAGTTTGTCAAAAAAAGGTTGTCAAGTGTGTCCAAAGAAAGATTTTTATTTATTTTCTTACCCAACTTTTTGCAAAAAAATAAAATTGTTTGTTTGAAATGAAATTTTGTATTATTATTTTTTGGAAAAAAAATGTAGCTGTTTTTATGACGTAAATGTAATTTAAAATGAAATTGGACACGGAAATTTTTGAATTTGTTATAGTTTTTGAAATATTTTTGAAATAATTTTGAAAAAGTTAGTATTTTTGATTTTGTAATAATTTTTGCAATATTTTTAGAATTTCAAGAAAAGTTTTAATTTTTGATTTTGTAATAATTTTTGCAATATATTTAGAATTTTGGAAAAGTTTGAATTTCTAAGAATTTTTGGAATATTATCGGAATTTAGAAAAAGTTTAAATATTTGGTTTCATTCTAATTTTTGGAATATTTTTGGAATTTTGAAAAAGTTTGATTTTATTTAATTTAACAATATTTTTGGAATTTTGATTATAATTTTCCGGCAACGTATTGATGTTAAATATTCAACCGAATGATGCACCTCGTGATGAAGAATGTGTCATAACCACCGATGATCAGGAAAATCGTGCAAATGACACAGAAAATGAAAGTGAAACAGAACAACAGCTTGCATCAGAACAACAGTATCCAGTTCTTCAAAATGAAACGGATGATAAAGATTTTTAAAATAATATTGCTTATATTTTAATATAATTTTTGAAGTGAAAACTTCTTTTGGCGCACCACACACAGATTTTTCTGTAGGTAGTAAGTTATGCTGATCCGTCAGCATTTCCATCATTTATCAATTTATCAATCTATCATTTCTTAACGTTTAAAATGGCGTTGTGGATATCGTGCTCGACTGATGTAGGTAGTAAGTTCAACTTCTGGTTGTGGTACATATTTTTTTATTGTTTTTTTTTTTAATTTTTACTAAATACCATTAAAATGTACTCAATATTGTTGTTAAACCATTAAAATTATTTTTTTTTTATTTATGAATTCATAAAAAATAATAAAAATTTCTTTATACGAATTTTAAAAAATTGATCTATAACGCAGTTTTTTAAAGTTATATTGATACTGTCTTTTGCAATTTGCATTCGAGTCATCATGCTAAATAAATATTGAATATATATAAAATTGAAAGTATGTATGTCTGTTTGTCCTTTACGCATTAATACATTAATCATCATGAAAATTTATGAAGTTGTTGTGTAAGCTTAATTTTTGCTTTTTATTTAACTATCGTTTTAAACAGTAGTTTGCTTTGATCAATGTTTTTTTTTGAACATAATTTTTTTATGAAATTAAAAATAACGTAAGATAGTATAACCTGAAGGTTGAAACAATTACATTTGTATATCAAAATTATATGTATTAGAATTTTATCATCTTCACTAAATATATTGTCGGTTTGGAATTGTATGTAATACATGTTTCTAAAATTAGGTGAAGACTTAATACTTGTAACTTGATACTTAATAAAATCGATTATATCGATTTAAAGCTCACAATTACGAGACGAAAATCGCATAAATTTTATACAAAGAAGCATAGCTTATGTATGATTAAACATGAATGGCAATCATGATAACTAAAATAATTAAAAATGGTGGCACTTAGCCGATAGTGATTTGCAAACGGCAACAATGCGCATTAATACCAATGAATTTGCTTAGCCTCCGCAGAAATATTTGTAAAATTTAAACTTGTTGATCTATGGGTGTGACAACCACGCGTACTTTAGTCCCTGCTATTGGCATATGAGTGATATTTTGACAATTATTTGGTTGACATTGTGAGGTTAGTGTGTGTAGTGCGCGGTTTATCGTTCTGACTTGTTTCTCATTTATTCTACTAATACGATCCAAATACTACTAATACGATATCAATTGATTGCGATTGCCAATGAAGTTTTCACTTCTGCCGTGCGGTCTTAAGCACACTCTTTGTTTTTTTTATATTTATTTATTAAGTATTATTTTTATTTTTTAGAAAAAATTTTTAAAATTTATTACTTTCAAAAACTTACAATAAAAAAAAATATAAATTTCATTTTTTTTTCTTAATTAAAATTATTCAATATTTATAACAAAAAATGTGTTTTCAGGGACATTAAAAAAATATATAAAATTTTGTATGCTACGCAGTAAAATAATATTATTTTATTAATATTTTTGGAATTTTTTGAGGATAAATTTTTATTATAATTTGATAACTTACAATTATCATTGAAAAAAAAAGTTAAAAACAATAAAAAAATATTAATATAAAGCTTAAAACCAAATAATATTACTTGCAGGAGTTTTTCATAATTTTCCGACTAAATAATTTTTTTTATTATTTTAAATATCAAATTTGACATTAAAGTCACCAAAAAAATTAAAACATGTATATTTTAATTGTACTTAAATTTTTTAAATTTATTTATCCGAAACTTTTTTTTTTGCTATTTTCCGAGAAAATAGAAAATTTTTCTTTAATATAAATCAAATTTGAGGTCAGTGACAAAAAAAAACACGACAAAATTACCTGCACCTACTGAAGCGCAGTAAGCTCGCATTAAAAATTTACACATTCATCTATACAACATTTAAATTTTAAATAAAAAATTTAAATTTTTTAATCGGAAAATTTTTTTTGCCATTTTCCGGGAAATAGAAAATTTTCTTCATTATAAATATTAAATTTGTGATCAGAGACCAAAAAAACACTAAAACGATATATTGCATGGTTTTGCAATCATAATTTTCCAAATTTTCAAAATAATTTTCACAATTTTCCAATACTTTTTAAAGATTTTTACTTTTTGAGTGCAAATTCGTTGCCAGCGTACTTAAAAACATTGAAAATGATATGCAACTCGCAATAATACTCTAAAATTGGAACTTCGGTAAAATTTTCTCGATTTTCCGCTTTTCACGTTATTATTTTGGAAAACTGACGTCGGATTCGTAATCAGCTATTTTCAGGCTAAAAATCGTATTATTTAAAAAATTATAAATCGACAAAAATATTTTATTTTGATAAAAGGCATATTAAGGGGTAGTAAAATAAGGGAGGTCGACCACCAACTTTTTATGACCGACGAATGATTCTGAGGGTATAAATAACATGTTATAAAAGAAAATTTTCGATTTAAAAATGTAGTTTTCATTATAATTAATTCTCCCCTTTACAGACTGTACTACACCATGTATTTGCAAATTTGAAGAATAACAGTGCTTTTCTAATAACTCGCAACGTAATGAAGACATATTTAAGCAGCTTGTCATTTCTTCATTTTCTTTTTCTAGTGCAGCAATTTTATCTTCATTCATATCAATCCTTTTTTCTAGTAGCAGAATACTGTCAAATTTCACGGTTATAGAGTTTAAAGTATCTCTAAAACTATTTTGTTGTAGTTGAATGACCTCGAGATCTTTGAGTGAGTTTAAGAATTCATCATGACTCAACTTTAATGCATCAATATCTTTTTTAACTGAGATTAACGTATTATTCACAGTTTGATTTAAATTTTTAGATGTATTATAATCACTTTTATCTCCATAACCTGAAACACAACCTTGGCATTTCCACTGATTTTTATTATCACTATTTGCAGAAATTTCACAAGCAAAATGGAACATTTTTTTGCATAGTAAACATTGAATGTTATCATTGTTTGAAGTGCGATCTATTTTTTCACTACACGTTTTACAAGAAGAATTCATTATGTAATTACAGCTACACAAATCACGTATATGAAACAGTTGTAAGGCACATATATTGTTTAAATTTCAGATTTTTAATTTGATCTATTTTATTTAAATCGATCAACACTGTTCAAGAAATAATTTTTTTTTAAAAAAAGAATATTTTCCCTTCAATTGACAACTGAACTATATTATTCACACATTTTTCTGTGTTAGTACAAGTTTAAATAAAAAATGTGTTTCAGATAATATTTTATATTTGACTAGCAGGACCCGGCGTGCTTTGCTACGCTTATAAATAAAGTTTGTGCACAGACATTTTGTTGACGTAGTAGCAATAATTTCAAAAAGTAATAATGAGAAATGATAGCGTAGTTTTTAATTTCTGTTTTTAAAAATATGCATGAAAAATAATCAGTACTTTAGCTCATCAGTTCGGATATATGAAAAATTGGCGATAAAATCAGTTTTCGAGTAAGCTATAAAAAATTTTTTAATGACTTGTTGAATTAGTAGAGGTGTGTCAACACTCATCTCTATATAGAACATTATACAGAACAAAAATAGATTCACAAATGTTCACAGTGCTCATGCATTGTATTTGTACCCGACACGAAACACACAAAAACTTTTCTAAAGAAGTTTTTCTGAGAAATGAAAATGAAAAATGCTGCCAAATTGCAAAATGGAAGTAAATTACAATAATTACTTTGATCTTAATCACTCACAAAATCTCTCAAAATTTTATTTTTTACACCAAATAGCGTAAAAGTTTTGTTTATTTAACATTGGTCGCGTATTGCCGCTATCTCTTAAGAAAGAAAACTCCAGAAAACTCGTAAAGATAACATTAAATTAATATTGTGTCGTTTTTATTGCAACTTATTTATTTTAATATGGAACGAATTTCAAAATGTCGTTTTAATTCTATTTATTTATTCGAGTACTTGTGGGTACACTATATTTTTTGTTTTTCCGTCTGATGCGTACACGAATAAATCAGAAGGTTTTCCTAACGCGCCAGCCACATAAAGTTGTCCATGTCCATGTGAGAAGAACGGATTCTCCAAATCTAGTCCACATACTTGCAGTAACTGTTCGTGTGCTTTGTTGATGGTAATTGCAAAAGCGAGTTGCACTGGAAACTAAACGTTTGAATCTGTTGGCATCATTGAAATATGTGGCCTGTCTGTCGTCGCAACACTACATCTTCCTCTTCGAATTTTCCACTCAAAACTGTAGCTTCAATGACATTGTACATCTTTGTTTTCACGGAAGTTTAAAAAAGTTTGTGCAATTTCAAAATATGTGACATATTTGAAATTACAATATGTGTCACAACAACACATATAAACCTTTTCAAGACAAAGGCTCTACAACATAATGCTTTTTAAGACGTTGATGGACGCAAATTTCTTTTTTTTATATTCTTCTTAAAGAATGGAAAACTTAATAATAAATCCTTTCACATAATAATGTACGATATAGGGCAATATTTCATGAGAGGATGGAGGAAATAAGAACAATATTCTTTTTTTTTTTTTCAAATTTGCAGGAACAAAGCTAAAATTAGGTTCCTAATTATCCTAGTGCTAGAAGCATATACCAAGATCATATAACGCATTGTTTACCTCAAGCCAGCATATATAATAATTATATGGAAGCTCATTTATTCGAGCAAGCAAAAAGTTCATTCTTTTACTAAATAAAAAAATTACGTCCATCAACACCTTAGAAAGCATGTTCTTATGTGTTGTTGTGATACACATTGTAATTCCTACTACCCAACACATTTTATTTTAAAAAATATTGCGACGCTGATACATAGGCTGATTTCACCACAGCTCTGGAAACATAGTGTTCTGGATATATAATGAGCTAATATCCATCAAATAGTTTCATTAAAAGCTAACCAATATTATGGACTTCGTAGTTCTAATAATAAAAATATTAAAGCAAGCAGTAGTATCCCAACAAACATAAATTCTGTTGTACGAGAAAAAGTAAAAAAAAAATTTTATCGGAAGTGACAAACCGGAAGTAAGGATGCAGAACTGTTGTAAACCGTACTAAATGTGTATGTACCAAATTTCATCCAATTCGATTATCAGGTACAGAAGTTATTGAGCTTCCAAAATAACAGGTGCTTGGAGGCGCCCCCTACCACTTTGTTCACTATCGCTAAAAAAACTAATCAGTTCCTTGTCATACATATTTGCATCTTTTTGCAAAGTGTAATCAAAATTACTTAACGAACGAATGTTGTATGCATCCAACAAACATTGAAACAATAAACAGGTGTTAGGGAGGACCCCACCACTTATCCCAATATTGTCCAAAAACTAATCAATTCTTTGTCATTAAAGTCTTCATCTTTTTTCAAAGTGCCATTAAAATTGATTAATGAATGAAATCTGTATGCTCCCAACAAACTTTAAAAACAAAGTGTGAAAAGTCAGCAGTTGTATGGTAGACTCCACCCAACTTTGATGAATGTGTTTCAAAAGATGATAACTATTTTCTTACACTAATTGGAAACTTTTTCATAAGTTTCATCATAATCACTTCATTATTGTAGGCTGTAGTGTGCATAAAGACACTGAAAAAACTGCCAACAATTTACAAAAAAAAATTTTACCGGAAGTGAAAAACTGGAAGTTGAGATGCAGAACTGTTGTGAACCGTACTAAATGCTCATGTTCCAAGTTTCATCCAATTCGATTATCAGGTACAAATGTTATTGAGCTATAAAAAAACAGGTGTATGGGACACCACCACCACTTTGTTCACCATCGCTCAAAAACTAATCAGTTCCTTGGCATACATGTTTGCGTCTTTTTCCAAAGTGTCATCAAAATTCGTTCACGAACAAATGCTGTGTGCTCCCAACAAACATTGAAAAAGTATGACACAGTAAACAGGTGTTCGGGAGGACCCCCACCACTTATTCCAATATTATCCAGAAACTAATCAGTTCTCTGTTACTTAAGTTTTCATCTTTTTTCAAAGTGTCATTAAAATAAATTAATGAATGAAGTCTGTATGCTCCCAACAAACTTAAAAAGCAACGTGTGAAAAGTCAGTTGTTTGGTAGACCCCCACCACTTTGGTCAATGTGTCCGAAAAGATGATAGAAGATTAGAAGATTCTCACACTAATTGGAACCCTTTTCATAAGTTTCATCGTAATCACTTCATTATTGTAGGCTGTAGTGTGCATAAAGCCACTGAAAAAACTTCAAAAAAGTACAAAAAAAAATTTTTTACCGGAAGTGAAAAACCGAAAATTGGGATACAGGACTATTATGAACCGTACTACATACTCATGTACCAAGTTTCATCCCATTCGCTTATCAGGTACAGATGTTATAGAGCTTTCAAAAAACAGGTGTGAGGACAGAAAAACAGGCTGATAATAGTTATTTGTTTAACTAGGCAGCAAAGTAGTAGATTGACTGCCGCGGCTGATAGTTCATAGCCGAGCGAGCGAGGCTAGGAATTCAGCCAAGGAAGTCAATCTACCTTGCTGCCGAGTTGAACATATAATTTTTTCTCCGATTAATTACAATGATATGTAATTTAATAATTATTACTTTAAAATTAAAGCAAAATTTTAAAAATGAAAAAAAAATCGATTAAAAAAATTTTTTTTTTAATCGCAATATCTGTTTATTTCTATGAAGTCTAATTATTTTGCTGCCTAGGCAGCAAAGTACTTGCTTTGCTGCCTAGGCAGGAAAAGTGCCACTTTGCTGACTGAAATAAGTCTGCAAAATTTATATTTGCTGTCTATCGGAGAAAAAATCTTTTTCATGTTATTTAAAAGCTTTTACCAACGTTTCATGAAAATCGATCGGTAATTGTAGGCTACAGTAGGGATAAACACCTGAAAAAAAAAACTTTTTAACTGGAAGTGACAAACCAGAAGTTGGTATGCAGAAATATTCGAAACAGTACAAAAACCTTATATACTAAGTTTCAATAAGATCATAGTCCGGGATCAGAAGTTATTCAAGATTTAAACTTAGAGGTGTTCGGGAGACCCCCTCGCCATTTTGTTTAATTTTAAAATGAATCCAGATCTTTCATTTTCAAGTGAACCTGTATCATTTGCCAAAGTTTCATGAAGATCCTATGTAGAAAACTCACTATTGCAAACGTGTTGACGGCTAAGGGCCACATTTTTAATTAGTTTGTTTATCATACTTGCTATCCATGTTTGATTATACATAAGCTATGCTTCTTTGTATAGTATTTGTGCGAATCCCATTTCGTAATTTTGAGCTTTTAATCGATGTTATTAACTATCTTTCTTAGTTGAAGAAACATGCATTACATATACAATTGCAAACCAATAACATATTTAGTTTATTAACAATAACATATTGTATAGATGATAAAATTTGTAACATCATTATGTGTTTAATTCAAATACATATAGTTTTGATATACAAATGTAATTGTTACAGATTATACTTTCATTTTTCAATTTCATTAAATTATGTTCAACAAAAAAATTGATTAAAGGAATCTAACCGTATAAAACGATATTTGAAGAAAAATCAAATTACATTATTATCAACATTTAGGCAGAACCCCTTAATAATTATAATGGCCCTCCCTGGGGTTCCATTCAAAAAAAAATTGCCTGTTACCTATGCGCAAGTGTACACAACACCTTCCCAAAGTTTCATGATGATCGGATGAATGGTTTATTAGTACATAAACGACAAACACACATACTTTCAATTTTATATATATAGATTTTATTCAGAAGAATAAACCATTGAAATTTTTTTTTAAGTATCCACTACACAAATAAACTGATTATATAAAAACCGATCTCATATAATAATTTCACTATAATTTCTATAATTTTTCTTTATTCGATTATATATTTTATTTGCAAGAATATAAAAAATTTTTGATGTTACTTGTACCGAATCAAAAAATCAACTCGTTGACGTTGATGTTCATGTTGATGTTCATGTTCATGTTCATGTTGATGTTAATGTTAATGTTGATGTTGCTGTCGATGTTGATGTTGCTGTCGATGTTGCTGTCGATGTTGATGTCGATATTGATGCCGATGTTGATGTTATGTTGATGTTAATGTTAATGTTAATGTTAATGTTAATGTTAATGTTAATGTTAATGTTAATGTTAATGTTAATGTTAATGTTAATGTTAATGTTAATGTTAATGTTAATGTTAATGTTAATGTTAATGTTAATGTTAATGTTAATGTTAATGTTAATGTTAATGTTAATGTTGATGTTGACGTTGATGTTGACGTTCATGTTCATGTTTATGTTTATGTTCATGTTGAGGTTGATGTTGATGTTGATGTTGATGTTGATGTTGTTGATGTTGATGTTGATGTTGATGTTGATGTTGATGTTGATGTTGATGTTGATGTTGATGTTGATGTTGATGTTGATGTTGATGTTGATGTTGATGTTGATGTTGATGTTGATGTTGATGTTGATGTTGATGTTGATGTTGATGTTGATGTTGATGTTGATGTTGATGTTGATGTTGATGTTGATGTTGATGTTGATGTTGATGTTGATGTTGATGTTGATGTTGATGTTGATGTTGATGTTGATGTTGATGTTGATGTTGATGTTGATGTTGATGTTGATGTTGATGTTGATGTTGATGTTGATGTTGATGTTGATGTTGATGTTGATGTTGATGTTGATGTTGATGTTGATGTTGATGTTGATGTTGATGTTGATGTTGATGTTGATGTTGATGTTGATGTTGATGTTGATGTTGATGTTGATGTTGATGTTGATGTTGATGTTGATGTTGATGTTGATGTTGATGTTGATGTTGATGTTGATGTTGATGTTGATGTTGATGTTGATGTTGATGTTGATGTTGATGTTGATGTTGATGTTGATGTTGATGTTGATGTTGATGTTGATGTTGATGTTGATGTTGATGTTGATGTTGATGTTGATGTTGATGTTGATGTTGATGTTGATGTTGATGTTGATGTTGATGTTGATGTTGATGTTGATGTTGATGTTGATGTTGATGTTGATGTTGATGTTGATGTTGATGTTGATGTTGATGTTGATGTTGATGTTGATGTTGATGTTGATGTTGATGTTGATGTTGATGTTGATGTTGATGTTGATGTTGATGTTGATGTTGATGTTGATGTTGATGTTGATGTTGATGTTGATGTTGATGTTGATGTTGATGTTGATGTTGATGTTGATGTTGATGTTGATGTTGATGTTGATGTTGATGTTGATGTTGATGTTGATGTTGATGTTGATGTTGATGTTGATGTTGATGTTGATGTTGATGTTGATGTTGATGTTGATGTTGATGTTGATGTTGATGTTGATGTTGATGTTGATGTTGATGTTGATGTTGATGTTGATGTTGATGTTGATGTTGATGTTGATGTTGATGTTGATGTTGATGTTGATGTTGATGTTGATGTTGATGTTGATGTTGATGTTGATGTTGATGTTGATGTTGATGTTGATGTTGATGTTGATGTTGATGTTGATGTTGATGTTGATGTTGATGTTGATGTTGATGTTGATGTTGATGTTGATGTTGATGTTGATGTTGATGTTGATGTTGATGTTGATGTTGATGTTGATGTTGATGTTGATGTTGATGTTGATGTTGATGTTGATGTTGATGTTGATGTTGATGTTGATGTTGATGTTGATGTTGATGTTGATGTTGATGTTGATGTTGATGTTGATGTTGATGTTGATGTTGATGTTGATGTTGATGTTGATGTTGATGTTGATGTTGATGTTGATGTTGATGTTGATGTTGATGTTGATGTTGATGTTGATGTTGATGTTGATGTTGATGTTGATGTTGATGTTGATGTTGATGTTGATGTTGATGTTGATGTTGATGTTGATGTTGATGTTGATGTTGATGTTGATGTTGATGTTGATGTTGATGTTGATGTTGATGTTGATGTTGATGTTGATGTTGATGTTGATGTTGATGTTGATGTTGATGTTGATGTTGATGTTGATGTTGATGTTGATGTTGATGTTGATGTTGATGTTGATGTTGATGTTGATGTTGATGTTGATGTTGATGTTGATGTTGATGTTGATGTTGATGTTGATGTTGATGTTGATGTTGATGTTGATGTTGATGTTGATGTTGATGTTGATGTTGATGTTGATGTTGATGTTGATGTTGATGTTGATGTTGATGTTGATGTTGATGTTGATGTTGATGTTGATGTTGATGTTGATGTTGATGTTGATGTTGATGTTGATGTTGATGTTGATGTTGATGTTGATGTTGATGTTGATGTTGATGTTGATGTTGATGTTGATGTTGATGTTGATGTTGATGTTGATGTTGATGTTGATGTTGATGTTGATGTTGATGTTGATGTTGATGTTGATGTTGATGTTGATGTTGATGTTGATGTTGATGTTGATGTTGATGTTGATGTTGATGTTGATGTTGATGTTGATGTTGATGTTGATGTTGATGTTGATGTTGATGTTGATGTTGATGTTGATGTTAATGTTGATGTTAATGTTGATGTTGATGTTGCTGTCGATGTTGATGTTGATGTTGATGTTAATTTTGATGTTGATGTTGATGTTGCTGTCGATGTTGATGTTGATGTTGACGTTGATGTTGCTGTCGATGTTGCTGTCGATGTTGATTTTGATGTTGCTGTCGATGTTGCTGTCGATGTTGATGTTGACGTTTTTATTTTATTTTATTTTATTTTTATTAACATGAGCAACAAACAGTTTCCCAGTTATATGTTACCACAAAATTACATAAACATTTACATTTTGATTTTTTAATTAGAGGAACAAAAAAAAAAAAAACTTTACCTATATACAATATATTAAAACTAGTTATTAAAGCAAATCAATTTTAACTTAAATGAAAGAAGAAAAGAATAAAAAAAAAATTTTTTTTTTTTAAATTTGAAATAAGAAAATATTAAATATGAAGAAAAATAATATTTAAAGCATAAAAAATTGAAATAAAACTATTTAAACTCAGGAAGCTCGAAAATTAATCTATATGCTGGTGCATAGAAATTTATACGTGATAGGGTTTCTGTTTCTATTATCGAGTTCACAATTTTATAAAGTAGAAATTCATCAAGAAGATATCTTCTAGTCTCTAAGGTAATCAAATTTAACTTATCAAGTCTGACGTAGTATGACAAGGGATGTGTGAAAGGTATGAATTTGAAGCGAGTAACTTTGAAAATTTTCTTTGAATTCTTTCTATTTTATTTGAGTAAAGATCATAGTATGGATTCCAGATTTGGCAACCATATTCCAGTATACTACGTATATAACTATTGAATAAGGTTATTAAAACTTTTGGATTGCGGAATTCCATACATCTTCTAAAAATGAAACCTAGAAGTTTGATCGCTTTTAGGTGAATATAATTAACATGTACATCAAATCGTAGCTTTGTGTCAAAAATCACTCCCAAGTCCTTAATACTACTAACATGATTTAATTTTGTTTGACAAATTTCATAATCAAAAATTATATTTTGACTTTTCCTTGAATATGATATTGACATGCATTTATTGATGTTTAATTTTAAATCATTATCCACACACCATTGTTCAATTCGTTGTAAGTCATTTTGTAGTAAGATACGATCTAGTGTGGAATTAATCGATCGAAATATTTTTAAATCATCGACATAAAAGAGATGACAACATTTGATTATACTTGATAGGTCATTTATAAAAAGTAAGAATAATAGTGGTCCCAATATGGATCCCTGTGGAACACCGGATGTAGGAGTAATAACCTTCGATAAATGTCCATTAAATCGTACATATTGTGTACGATTAGATAAGTAAGAAGCAAACCATTGTTTGAGATTCTGTGATGTTCCAAAAGAATCCAATTTTGATATCAGAATATGATGTAGAACTTTATCAAATGCTTTCGAAAAATCTGTGTGAATGCAATCCACTTGAACATTTTTATCAATGGAGTCAAATACAAAGTCTGAGAATGCTAGTAAATTTGAAATAGTAGATTGCTCAGCATAGTAAGCATGTTGTTTGGTACTATAGCTTGTTATTAAATTTTCGCTATATATATTTGCTCGTGTCCTAAATAATAGCTAGTCATTCTCGCTATATTATAATCCTTAACACTCCTTTTGAATCTGGTAGGTTTAATCTCTATCTCTCTATTTTTAAATTCAATTCCAAATTTGTTTGTATATTGATATCGATGATTTGGTGAATGGCTGAATGATAATCAAATCACATATGCTCCACAATAACACAAATTTTGAGATTAAATTTCATTGGTTAGTTTTTATTAAATTTAATAACTTTAATTATGTATATATATTTAAATAGTTTTTACTTTATATAATAACATTGGCAATGTATATATAATTAACATTAATTTGAAATACAGATCTTTTTGATCTAACTAAAAAGCGATTTACTTTAACGTATTTGAAAAAAAACAATTATATTTTTTTAACTTCTTGAACAAAGAAAAACTCAACTTATTTTTATGAATTTGAAAAACAATTAATTCTGAACAAAAAAATTTTGCTCAGACTACTTAAATTTAAAATTAAAAAACAGTGTACTTTTCCAATCAATCAAAACTATTGCCAACTTAATTTTGAAAAAGTTAAAGAAACAAAGAGGTGAAAATTTAAAGAAATAAGAAGGTGGAAACGCCACAAATACTCCCTCCCCAGTGATTATGAAAAAGAAAATAATCACGAAACCATCACAAGAATCAGGATCCTAACGACGTAGATGATCATGTGAAAACACAAACGAACGATTTCTTTCATCCTATACCGGAAGTAAAGACTTCTTAAAATCATTAAAACACTCTCGAATTGAGTTCAAAAGCTTTTGCGGTGTTTTAATTACTCTTCCAGATTTTGAAATTTTTAAATTGGGAATGGTGATGACAATAGGCTGATCATTAAAAGTAACCTGTTTTTTTATTTTAGGTTTATTTTGGCGAACTGAATCTGATTGATTCGTACCAGTTACATCTGATTGTTTCAGAAGAGAAGTGGGTTCTAAAATTTGTTGATTCAAAACGGAATCAGAATGATCAGTTTGATAATTATTAAAATTAGCATATGATTCAGAAGGAATATTTTGAGTTGCTTTAACGATAGAACTTGTTTGTTCATCGTTTAAATTTTCATGAAAACATGGTTTAAGTCGGTCAATTGAAATTTTGGTTGATTTACCATTAATTTCGATATTGAAATTCTTATCACTTCGACTTAAAACTTTGAAAGGACCGGTGTAAGGAAGTTGTAAAGATTTCCTTACAGCATCTGTACGCAACAATACATGTGAGCAGGTTAGTAAATCTTTACTCACAAAAGAGGAAGATGAATCATGTCTGGATGCTGGTGTTGGTCGTAACTCATCAAAATGCTGTTTCAATTATTTGACGAACTCAGATTGAGGCTTGTAGAATGTAGAATCGATAAACTGCCCTGGAATTCTTATCGAGCTTCCAAAAGTAAGTTCCGCTGAAGTCGTTTGAAGTTCTTCACTGAAGGTGGTTCTTAACCCAAGAAGAACAGTAGGTAAAATCTGTGTCCAATCTGTACGATTATGACACATAATTGCAGACTTAATTGTGCGATGCCATCTTTCAATCATACCGTTGCACTTCGGATTGTAGCTGGTTGTTCAAAATCTATTGAAACCTAATAGATTTGACAACTCTGAAAACAGTTGCGATTCGAATTGAGTCCCTTGATCAGTTACAATTGTTCTGGGACACCAAATTTAGCAATCCATGAATTATATACAGCGAATGCGACTGTTGCAGCAGTTATATCTGGAACTGGAATCGCTTCAGGCCACCGCGTATAACGATCTATTAGCGTAACGCAATATCGATGGTTTTCCGATATTGGAAGACGACCAATGATATCGAGGTGAATTTGTGAGAATCGCTGTAAAGGAGTTTTAAATGTACCAAAAGGTGACTTAGTATGTCTAGACACCTTGGACTTTTGACACGCTATACAATTTTGCGCCATTATTTTGACATCTTTATTAATAGAAGGCCAAATAACGTGTTTAGTTAATAATTTGGTGGAAGCTTTAACCCCAGGATGAGAAAGACAATGAAAAGCATCAAAAACATTTTGGCGAAATTGTAAAGGAATATATGGCCTAAGTATAGCTGTTGATGTGTCACAATAGATAAGTCTACTTTCATTGAAAGCGACTGGAAAAGTTAAAAGCTTCAAATTTGTATTACTTTGAAGAATATTTTTAAATTTCTCATCATTGGTCTGAGCATCCGCGATTGCAGCATAATCAATTTTCTCTGGAATGAGTATTTGATCTATGTGAGATATCGCGTCGGCTACGACATTGTTGGCACCAGAAATATGCTGGATATCAGTGGTAAATTGCCCAATGAAATCCAGATGGCGAAATTGACGAGGTGAAGCTTTTTCCAAATTTTGTTTAAAAGCAAAAATTAATGGTTTATGGTCAGTGAATAGTGTAAATTCACGACCTTCTAAAAAATACCGGAAATGCTTAACGCCTGAGTATGCCGCGAGTAATTCTCTATCATAAGCGCTGTACTTCATCTGAGTATCATTAAGACGAACAGAGAAGAAACTGAGCGGTTGCCATGTTCCTTCGACAAACTGCTGTACAACAGCCCCAATTGCTGTATCTGAAGCATCGACCATAATTGCCAGTCGAGCTGAAGATGAAGGATGAGCTAATAATGTTGCATTGCACAATTTATCTTTACAATTAATAAAGGCTTGTATGGACTCAGGTGTCCATGCAACGGGTATCTTACTATTCTTCTTATATCCTTTTAAGAAATTATTTAGTAAGATTTGATCTGTCGCTGCGGCAGGTAGAAAACGTCGATAAAAGTTAATTATACCTAAAAATCTTTTAAGTTGTTTAACTGTATTGGGACGTTCGAAGTCTTGAATGACTTGAACACGTTCAGGATCAGGCAATATACCATGTTCAGAAACTAAATGGCCTAAGAACTTAATTTCAGATTTTGCAAATATGCATTTATCTGAATTAATGATTAGACTATTCTCAGAAAATCTCTGAAAAATCATTTGTAAATGTTTCAAATACTCCTCTAGAGATTTTGATGCAATTAAAACATCATCTAGATAAACGAAGCAGAAATTGAATCCGGATAAAACGGAATGCATCAATCTTTGAAATGATTGAGCAGCATTCCTAAGACCAAAGGTCATTTTGCAAAACTCAAAAAGACCAAAAGGAGTAGATATTGCAGTCTTAGGAATGTCCTCCGGATGAATTGGAATTTGATGGTATGCCTGAACTAGGTCAATTGATGAAAAAACTGTGCATCCCTCCAACTGATGCGAAAAATCTTGGAGGTGAGGAATTGGATATCGATCGGGAACAGTAATTCTGTTTAATGCTCGATAATCACCACAAGGACGCCATTCACCGTTTTTTTTCTTGGCCAGATGTAATGAACTGGACCAAGCGCTCTTACTGGGTCTACATATTCCCAGTTGTACCATCTTTTCAAATTCAGCTTTGGCTATAAGTAATTTGTCAGGAGCCAAACGCCTAGTCTTACAAGATATTGGTACACCTATTGTTTCCAACCTATGGGTTACGTTATGTTTCGTAATATCAGGCACAAGGTTCCGATTGGTAACCTCTGGAAACTTATCAAGAAGTTTTAAAATATCAGTTGATAAACTTGTTTTATCAAGTAAGAAAAGTGATGGTTCATCACTATCGGAAAGGCTAGCTGTTGAGAACAGAGAGGTTGATGGATCTATTAGCCTCTGTCTCTGTATATCAACAAGCAGACCTGTGTTTTTTAAAAAATCTGATCCAATAATAGGGATCGAAACGTCGGCAACTATAAATTTCCATGTAAAATTTCTACGAAGACCTATGTTTAAATTAAGAATTTTTGTGCCATAGGCAGAAATGGGAGTGCCGTTTGCCGCAAATAATTTGAAAACTGATGATTCTGGCTTAATTTTAATAATATCTAAAGGAATAACTGATACATCAGCGCCTGTATCAATTAAAAATTTTCTTTTTGAATAATGCTCAAAAACTTGCAAACGATTACTAGACCGATCATCAATGCTCCTGACTGCGCACTGATGATCATTTACGCGTTTTTTAAATCTGACATATTGGCTATAAATTGTTTGAAAAACTTACAACCAGAAGTGCATTTTAATGCTTTATCACCGAAACGACTATGATAAAAACATTGATCGCTAGAAGATTCACTTCTATTTCTAGATTTGGATCTAGATGCACTTCGACTTAAACGCGATTTAGAACGCGACCTATTTTCACCAGATAATGAAATAGCATTTATTTTTTGCATTATTTGCGTTTCGAAGTTCGCGAATCTATTGTCCAACAATTGATTAATGTGTAAAAGACTTTGATGAATTTGACCATTTGATGCAGAAGATGTTGATTGAACATCGACTAAAGAAACATGAGAACGTGACATGGTTTCTAGTAAGTTGTCAGCTCGTTCAGCTAACAACTGTAAACTCACATCATTCTCAAAGGATGTCAACACCAATTGAATGGATTGAGGAAGTCTTGACATCCATATTTGTTTCAAGAATTTCTCGTTGATGTTGCCACCAGCGTTTAATCGCATTTCAGTAAGAAACTGCGATGGTTTTTTGTCTCCAAGAGTGAGTCGATGAAGAACATTGTTCAATTTGGTTTTCTCACTCTCACCCAATATCCGAATGACTTCAGATTTAAATGAAGTATAAGGTTGAGGACCTAAATCGGAAAGAAGCAAATCAGATAATTGATTCTGCAAACGATAGTCGATGGATCCTGCTGCGTGTGAAAATTTGGTTTTTTCGGATTTAATATTAGAGTTCGCAAACTGTAACTCTAAAAGTCTGAACCATATTTCAGGGTTTTGGTTATATAACACCTGTTGTGGTTTGAATTTCAATGAATTTACATTATTTAGTTCGGTGTCTTTGGATGTTAAACACCCAGAAGCAGCATTCGTTACAACGTCCGAATTAACAGATGTAAATGATGGCTGTCTTGTTGACTCGACATATTTATAAATGCTATCTTGGATTAATTTATCCAACGCACTCTGCGTCATAGTAAATACGGGTTCCTGCTCCTTATAAACGATACCAAGATTTTCACTTGGAGTGGGAGAATTGTTTCGGCTCATTATAATTTTGAAATATTATAATTTTCAAGAATAAAATAAATACCGACCGTTAAAAAATAATACGACCGACCGCAAACAAAAATTTGTTACCGTTGTAACTTGAAAACAGTTTAAAAACAAATACATATACATAAAATTTTACCGGAATTTTCGATTAAATAAAAACAAACAAAAGATAATATAAACAAAAGAATATTTTTAAAAATTTTATTTTAAAATAATTAATTTTAATTCATTGAAAAAGTACTTACGGTTTTTAACTTGAATTTTTTCTTCAATGATGGGCTTAGTTTTCAATGATAAGAATTCAGGATCACACGTCTTTGGTCACCACTTTATAGCTTGTTATTAAATTTTCGCTATATATATTTGCTCGTGTCCTAAATAATAGCTAGTCATTCTCGCTATATTATAATCCTTAACACTCCTTTTGAATCTGGTAGGTTTAATCTCTATCTCTCTATTTTTAAATTCAATTCCAAATTTGTTTGTATATTGATATCGATGATTTGGTGAATGGGTGAATGATAATCAAATCACATATGCTCCACAATAACACAAATTTTGAGATTAAATTTCATTGGTTAGTTTTTATTAGATTTAATAACTTTACACTAAGTTTACACCATGGTAGTATAATAGAATAATAGCAAATAGCTATTAAACTATTATGGTGTAAACGGATAGAATAATACCTTTTTACTTTGACAGATAGTTATTTGATATTTTGCTTTTGATCGATAGTATAATAGTATATTCAAAAAAGTTGTAACGGTCAAAACGTTAAATGTAAAAGACAATTTCATGCGATTGTAAAAATGTGCAACATCAAAATCACTCAAAATTTAGTTTAAATTTTAAATTAATATTAGTTTTACAATTTTTTGTTGAAATACTTTTCGATTGATAAGATTTTATATTCAAATTTGAAATACGTTAGCCGTATTCTATCTGTCAATATTATTCTGAGCGTTTATACCACAGATAGAATAATACTATTTTGCGGTATAAACGCCCAATAAATCGATAGTTTAATAGCAAAAAACTATTATTCTATTAAACTATCGATGGTATAAACTTGGTATTAAATATGTATATATATTTAAATAGTTTTTACTTTATATAATAACATTCGCAATGTATATATAATTAACATTAATATAATTAACACTTTTTGCCGTTGGCACTTGGCGTAAGTTTTCAAATAACATAATGTCAATCTCTTGTTACTTTACGCTAATAACTTATTTAATAAGTTTAATAAAAAATTAAAGAAAACAAAGCTTTTTTTAATTTTACTGTTACTCTATATATATTTCAGCTTGTTAGGCCATCTTCTGGAGTAATGATTTAATAGTTACAATAAAAATATAAAATAAATCTTATATATACAATATTTTACAAAACAATACGGTAAAGAGAGAGAAAACAATAACAAAGAACATAATAAAATACATAAATTAGCAGTTATGAAAAAATCTAATATTAAAAAGAGACAAATATTTTAAGAAATAAAACTATTGTAAAACTAAAATTAAAATGGAAACAAAAGTGTTGAGTCCCATGGTCCATCCTCCAGAAAAAAAATATATTTATGTTTTATGATCCCAAATAATTGAAGTAATCTATAAAAAGTAAAAAATTTCAAATGCAGTATCTTGTTCAAAATAAAAGGATAATTAAAAGAAAAAATATTTGAACTTTATGAAAGAAAAAATTGACGTAGTAGGAGGAAACCAATTATAAAAAAAAAACAACAGAATAAGATTACAAGATCAACCAAAATTAAAACTGTTGTTTTAAGATTATATTGTTTAGTTTTTTTTAGTTTATCAAGTTTTATTTTATTATTAATATTTTAATTTTTGTTACAATTCTCTTGAAGTTCAGTCTTATCGACTTTTCTCCTATATAAAACTCTTATTTTTTTTTAATAACTAACTTATGTCTAACAATATTTGACATTATTAAAAATTTAATCATGTATGAGTATTAATTTAGTGGAAAATATATTTGACAAAAAACCACAGTGATTGATTTTGACTAAACCTAAATCCACTAAGCTAAACCTACATCTACGAAAAAACAAAACAGAACAAAATAAAAACAAATAAATGCTATCAGCAGTTTATGTTAGTAAAGAAGAAGAAACAAGAGTTCCTACCATTTTATTGTTAATATTACGTAAATTATTTTTAAAGTTTATCTTTAATTTCTTAATTTGGTCTATGACTAGCGGTACTTCAGTCATACGTACTAACTTTTTAGTGGAGTAATCGCGAGGTTTATTATATATGAGTTTTAAGCATTTGTTTCGAACAACTTGGAGTTTTTTTATGTGTGTTGTGGCGCATGTTCCCCAGACAGGACTTCCATACAAAAAAATACTTCTTAGCATAAGCATATATATTAGTCGTTTATTGTGTAAGCAGAGTTTTGATTTTCTATTCAATAGTCCGTATAGAATCTTTACGACCGTATTAAATTTTGATATTGAATAGTTAAAGTGTTCTTTGAATGTAATTCTTTTATCAATTACAATGCCAAGATATTTAACTTTATTGGACCATTCAATTTGATTTCCTTCGATTTTTAATGAGTTAGAGTTGGGCAGGTTTTGCTTAGCTGTTTTTCTAGTTATGTATATTGCTTGTGTTTTGGATGAGTTTAATTTAATGCCCCATTTTTTGTAATATTTGGTTATGTCTTGAATATTTTTTTGTACATCTGGGAGGATATCATCAATGTGGTTTCCCGCTGTAAAAATGGCCGTATCGTCAGCAAATTGAGCGTATTCGATATTTCTACTAAGTACAGATTTTATATCTGACGTATATATATTGTAGAGAAGAGGTGAGAGTACTCCGCCTTGAGGTACTCCACAGTGTATTGGTTTATGTTCAGAATTTGCTCCTTCAATGCTTACATAAAATTCCCTATCTAAGAGAAATGATTTAATTATTTTAATAAGATATACTGGGAAATTATATTTAATTATTATTTTAAATATTTTATTTTACTTGTTATTATGTATATATTTAATTAGTTTGTGTATCAGCCCCTCATGCCAAACTTTATCAAAGGCTTTTTCAATGTCGAAACAGATCAGGACTGTTGATTTTTGGTTGCTCATGTTTTCTTTTGCCAAACTACAGATGCGTAAGAGTTGATGGTTGGTTGAATGTCCTTTTCTGAAACCACATTGTTCGTCAGGTATTATGTTATTTGTATTAATAAAATTTTCTAGTCTTGTAAGAATCGCTTTTTCAAAAATTTTACCAAATCCGTTAAGGAGACTTATTGGTCGATAATTCTCAATATTTGTTTTATCTTTTGATGCTTTTGGTATTGGTAATACTTTTGCAACTTTCCAAGTCTTGGGAAAGTATCCAATTCTAAGACACGCGTTGAGAATATACGTTAAGTAAACAATAGCTTTTCGGGGTAAATATTTTATCAATTGATTGGTAATATTATCAGGGCCTGGAGATTTTGAATTTTTTAGCTTTTTAAATATTATTTCTATTTGTTTTGGTTTAATCAACTGATGACCTTCTAGTTTTAATTCCTGCTTGGTAGTCCTGTCATTTGTTTTTTCTACGTTGCTTAGGAGTTCTTTGTCAATAGGATTGTTTGTGCTATGAGTTAAGCAAAATAAATTAGCAAATTCATTGGCCTTTTCAGCTGATGTAATCAGTAGTTTGTTGCAGAGTACGGAGAATCGAAAAATTTGATTCTTTCTCACACGAATTTATCATGGACGAATTTTATTTTCGATTCTTTCACGAATTTAATTATTTGATTCTTCTATTCATAATATTCAGTTCGCGAACTGAATCAAAAATTTTAAGAACTAAAATTTAAATTCGTTCGCGAATTTATCACAAACGAATAGTTCCGAATCGAAGAACAGATAATATACATGGATATTTTGTACATGTTTTTTGATTAAATAATTTAGTTTTATGGTTGTAAAATTGCTTTTTTTGAAAATTTCTTTGAGAGTTGCAAAAAATTTTCTTTTTGAAGATGATCTTAGATCGAAACTAGTCAAAGAAATTTTTAAGATTTTTGTTAAAGTGTTAGGGATATTTTTGTTATAAATATTTTTATTAGACAAGTGTGTTTATAATCTGATACATCTATACGAAAATGGCATGACTCTTGAAAAATAAAAAATAAATATTAATTTTTTTTAAAATAAATTGATATTAAAAAAAAAGAATATGTTACATAGATGGCTATGACTACAGCCTCGTTCACGGCCGTTAAGTTGAACAATGTTATCTTCTAGTAAGACAAAAAAATATGATATGTAATATTTCTGCCATGCTTTAAATTAAAATCGCGTATGGTTTATATTTGTTGTTTTTAATTTGATTCTTATTTATTTTTTGTCATTTTATTTTTTCGGATTTGGTTTAACGGATGATTTATTATAACTTTATAAATATATTTGAAATTTTTTTGGCTTCTAAATACAGAATTTTTGAACACATTTCGCTTAAGATAAAAATAGTAGATTTTTATACAAGTGGTGAAAACGTCTCATTTTGCGTGACTGGACGGTTTGTCCACGAGATGCGATAGCGTCGAGTGGAATAATTTTAGGAACGCAAAATCGTTTTTACCACGCGTAGAAAACGCTATTTTTTCTACGCTTGTAAGTATAAATGATAATATTTACAAATTCATCTACTAAAAACTTACAAAACGACATAGCTAAATTTGACAGTGTAAAAAAAAATAACAATATTGTAATTATATTAGGGTGTCCCAAGACATAGAGGAAAAAAATTTTTTTGCAAAATTTTATACGCATACCCGCTAAATTTTTTCCAATTAACCTTAAAAACTTAAATTAAAAGTTTTACTGCGATTGGATGACGATAACCCGTGCCGACTTGAAGTTGAACTTTAACATACGAGCTTTTACTGCGATTACTGTGCAATTATTTGAGAAATTATTTTACTCTCATTAAATAAAACGCCAATGAATTAGAAAAAGATATTACTTCGGTCTGAAAGTCCTAAGTATTACACTCTCGAGCCAAAAATGGAATTCTTACCCCATTTATCGACGTTTTAGGACTTACTGATTCTAAAAAAAACTGTATGTCTGCACAGAGAGAAAAAACATTCTAGATTTGAGAATTGTGCATGATTGAAAATAGAAAATTCAGTTTCTTCTTAATTTGAAAAAATTTAAATCATTTTAATACTCCGAAATTTAAAACTGAGATAAAAACTATCAATTCGATCACACAAAAAAGTGAATAAAATACTATTATTGAGAATTATATATGATTAAAAACAGAAGATACATTTATTCTCATTTCGAGTAAATTTATATCATTTTAATACAACAAAACTTAAAAAGTGAGAAAAAACTATCAATTCGATCATCCTACAGAAGAATGAAATACTGAAGTTGAGAATTGTTTTTGTTCAACAATAGGAAATACATTTATTCTTGTTTTGAGTAAATAAAGATCGTTTTCATTTTTTCTGTATAATTATAAGAATTTTTTGAATCAGAATAAGATTTCCATTTCTCAAATTGAACAGAGAAGTACACATCACTTTGTTACTTCCCCATCATTTATTTGATTCACAAATGTCAAAATGAGAGTAAAATATTTTCATTTTAATCCTTTTTGTTTCTTTTTGAAACTTAAAGATCAGATAATAATAAGTTATACGCGAGTATTCTCAATTTGATCCACGTAGATAAAATTAAGGAAAAAAAATTATCGATTTTATACCTTTTCTCTCAAATTGAACTTATGAGATCGTAATGAAACTAACTAATACTCGATTATTCTCGGTTGGATCAACGTATATAAAATTGAGAAAAAAAATTCTCAGTTTTATTATTTTTCTCTCAAATTAAGCTTATGAGATCGAAATGAAAATAATTAATATTCGATTACTTTCGATTTGATCTTACGTAGATAAAATTGAGAAAAAAAATTTCTCGATTTCATTCTTTTTCTCTCAAATTGAACGTATTATAAGAATAAGATCGGAATGATAATAATTTTTTTTGATATAATACGTTCGAAGAAAAAATTACGATACATTATTCAGTGAGAGAGTTTTTCAGCAGATGAACGCCTCCTATAACTTGTGAAAAAAAAAATTTTGTGTCCGTGCGAGAATTGATACTAGCTGTGCTTAAAATCAGCAATAATAAGTGTTCAAAAGGTAAGTTGCATGTTTCTCTAAATTTCTGCGTTCATTAAAGTAAACTTGCGTGCACAGAACGAGAATTGGCTCATTCAGTTTGCCGGGAGTCCTGGGTTCAGTTTATTTGATGCATGTACTTGCTACTATTGGTGCTTAAATTACTGAATTAAATTACATCACACACAAAATTTCAAGACAATCGAAGGTGAAAATCGGATATTTTAAACAATTGGCTTGAAGCAAAACGGGGACAAAAATTTCTGGGTATGTATTTACATTATGGTTTCTTGTCGAAATTTATTAAAATTCCGAAATCAACCGATATTATCGATTTCTGAGCTCTAAAGCTCTAAAGTACAAAGTACTAAATGCTTGCATGAAAAAATGTTAAAAATTGCATGAAAAGTTTTAAAAACATTTAAAATAAGTTTTAAATCTAACAGTTTTTTTTGTTTTTAAAACTATAACTATTAAGATGGCAAAATTCCAAAAGGAAATTATACAATTTGTATAAAAATTCTTCGACCAAATTAAGAGGTGCAGATTGCTTGATTACACCGAAAAAAATTCGATTGGATACTCCAACAACTTCAGGATTACAATTGTTTGGTAAAACTTCTTACAATTGTTTCAGACAAATGCATCGCATTAAACTTCGTTTTTATATTATTTTTAATATTAGGTTCTTCGACGGTAGATCTTACTGAATATGATCAAAAAGAATTTCAAGAGCTGAAGCAAACCTTACCTGTCATTCAAGAGCCGTGGCTGACTATAGAAAGTTATTGGATACGGTGTTGTGAGGGTCGTCTAAGGGAGTTTAAAGAAGCAAAGGATAAATCTTTAAAACATTTTTTAATGACTGGCCACTTTATAGAAATGCTATAATGCCAGCATTTTGGTAGGTTTGAAGTTGAAGGCATTTTAAGACTATTTTGGAATTACAGATTCTTTTTTTTTCTACAGATTGATTTAGATTTTAAAAGACTCTTTCCGAATAAACATAAAAAACTTTTGGAGAAGGCAAAACATTTTTTCGAAGTTGTGGTACCAGTGCTACGCAAACTAATTAAAGATAAGCAAAGTCTAAAGGATTTGAACGATATGCCAACTGACCCAGGTAAACAAGTTTTGATCACAATTAAACTATAACGGTACATAATATATAGTTGAATGCATTAATTTGATTATGCATTAACTTGATCCTTTTATACTAGTTAAATAAAGTCCAAAATAAATAATTCAATACAGTCCATTCATCTTTTGCAAGGCAGTCTTAGATCATGAAAAGTGTGTAGTTATTGAGTGTAGTTATGGTATGTTTATAAGTATACGGGTTTCTGGTGAAATGTTTCAAAAAAGATATTTTTCGCCAATGATTTCACAACTTTCAAAACACACTTCGGCTTTATGTCCCATTAAGGAACTTAGCAGAGACAACAATAAGCCGCCAGCCCGGTCGGTCCTTGGCAAGCTCCTTCCAGCCTTAAACAAGTCCCAGAAATATAAAGACTTCTGTGATGCCGTTTTTTATACCCCGTTGAATTTTTAAATACTAGAAGTTTTTACCGTCCAAAAAGTAAAAACTTCTTCGTTCTCTTTGAACTCCCCAAATTAATGAGGGGCCATACAACTAAAGAAAAAAACTAACCCGAAATAATACAATTAATTCTAAATTGACGGCCAGAAGAGCATAATAACGAGAGTGAGGGTGACCACCCAACTAGCATTTTAACTTCTTTTAAAACACTAAACAGTCTTACCGAAACTAACTTCCCCACCTTCATAGTTTCTTTAAAATTTCTAAGCAGTTTCGATAAAGGCCATTTGGAGAACTTTCACCGCCTTTCCCCGCCTTGTGCAAAATAAGTCTAAATAATAGATTAAAAAACAAAAACCACCTTATGCACAATACTTTTTTGACAAAAATGAAACGATTTCAATTTCGTATAAGCTTCAATTTCGTATAAACCCATTGAAATTACATGTCACATATCTTTTTCCATAAAAAGTAATCTCCTGAATTACACTATATTTTCTACATCTAAATTTAGTTGAAATAATAGAAGCAATAGCTTCCGTCAGTTTGACATATTTCGTTTCAGATATTGAAGCAATTTTTAGAGTATGACAGCTGTGCTTCCATACGATCTGCAAACAATTACAACCGAAACAACTACAATCCTAATGACAGCTATAACTTCTATAACGTTTTTTCGGAAGCTCTATTTAGTGATCTGTAGATAAGTTTCGGTAAAGCTTCTTATATTAAATATAGAAATATTTTAGAAGCTTTCATTCCGGCGGTGCGGAGAACTTTTCTATGGAAGTTATATATCGAAACTTTATAGAAGTAAAATATAACTAGCTTCCACTTAGAAGCTTAAGCGAAGCTTTATTGATGCTAAGACTTATATAATTCCAAATTGAGAAGTAAATTTGCTAGTTGGGCACCCGCTGCAGTGTGAAAAATTACTCAGCACAATTTCACACAACTGACGTCGTCGTTAGTCGTCGAACTAAGGCAAACAGGGCATGGACGGTATAAACCTACCTACTGCCCCGCAGGCACACGAGATAACCATTCCTTTCGGCAGTTGTTTTTAAGTCTACACTGTTATCATATTCCTCCTGTTTCCTTCCTACCCTTTTGATATCGTACAGGGTAATCATTCCCTTAAGTATTTTATTTCTCTTATCCCATATCCATTTGTTTTTTGTTGTTTTTTTCCTATACTTAATTTTTTTTTAAATTATTATTATTATTCTTCTTTATTTTCTTGTTATTGTTTTTTTTCCCTTTTTAGTTTTGTTCTTTGTTTTTTTAAATAATTCAATTTTTATCATGGTTGCATGACTCCTGCTTGGAAGTTCATGCGGAACCGAGAGTGTTGTTTGTTTAGGCGAATAGCTGTCTCAATACCGAAACATTCATCGCATCCATAAAAAAAATCTATCTGGTATTCTGTTGCCTGCCCAATTAGATTCTGGAGACTTCCGGGTAGGAACAGTGTTCTCACGTTCCACGTTTGATTCAAAAAGATTGTCCAGGTACAATAGCAAGTGAGGTCTAATCCAGAAAGTCGTTCCATTCCAAGGTCTATGTTGTCTTTTATTAACAATTGTTTTTTACGGGACGAGGAAAATCGCCTCTTACGACACGCATGAGTGCGGTGGGCTGATTTTTTTGAAGAAGAGGACCTCAATCCCACAGGTGGGCCTATGATGAAATTGGGTTAGCCACGCTACAACCCATTTCAGTCGCCTCTTACGACACGCATGCAGTGGATTGTTTTTTTCCCTCAATAGAAGTCACTTATTTCAGCAAACTTTAACTAATTTATCTGATTCACTTCAATAGTAATTTAATTTTATTTTTTTATTTTAATTTTTACAGAGCTACGACAGTTAAAACTGTTTAAGTTAATTCACTACGCTACGAGACCAAATACAAGAATTCCTGCAACAAATAAGAAAGGAATGTGGAAGCCGACTATTCTCAATTCGATTAGCTCATTTGTACAAAATGCGTTATAAAAAAAAATTAAAAATTATAATTAATTTATTTTTAAATTATCTATTTAAAATAAAAGAATATTTTTTAAAAATAGTGATTTTTTTATCCCGTTTAAGGTTCTCGATTTGAGAAAACATTTTTCTTAAAATGGTAATGAATTGATTCAAAATGAAATATACCGGATCAATACCAAAAGTAACATACGATCATGTCGATCAAAAAAATTCTTAAAATGATCAAAATTTCTTAAAATGAGCTTTTGGTTTCTCAACTTCTTCCGCTCAAATTCTTGAAGAAATACAATTCTATCTTAAATTGATACTTTTGGTATTGATTTGATACAACAAGTTTATAAGCTTTGAGAATAATATCGAGAATATAATATCAAAATAAGAAATTTGTTTATCATAATCAGTAGATTTACATCAACTCACAAAAATAAACCAAAGTTCAATCTGATGCAGCATTTTATATCAATTTGAGAACTCATATTCTCGTCCATATATTGATATACAAAAATCATCAATTTGATGATTTTTTTATCAAATTTAACTCTTTTTTTCTCTCTAGAATCTAGAAAACCGCTGGAAGGGATCTCAAAAATTTTTGTTTCTAAAAATAGGATTACTCAATTGTAAGAGCCAAAAGGACGATGTGTTCGATAACTGTACGGGAAGTGTGTCAAAAAAAATCGTCAAGTATGTTAAAACAAGGAAATATGCCTAATTTTTGCTTAAAAACGTTCATTTTAAGTGATTGCGAATAGGAACATTGAATTTGGAGAAATTTTGATGGTCGGTATTGGTATGTGAAACCAAAATCTAGATTATTGCGTTATAAGTTTGTCAAAAAAATGTTGTCAAGTGTGTCAAAAGAATGATTTTCATTTTACTTAATTTTTTGGAACAATATGAAATTAATTATTTGTTTGACATGAAATGTTATCGAACATGAAATTGGACATGGAAATTTTTGATTTTGTTATAATTTTTGGAATATTTTAAAAATTTTGGAATTTCTGAAAAAAGTTTAAATCTTTGATTTTGTAATAATTTTCGGAATGTTTTTAGAACTTTAAAAAAAAGTTTAAATTTTTTATTTTATTTTAATTTTTAGAATGTTTTTTGAATTTTGAAAGAACCATGAATATTTGGTTTTGTAATATTTTCTTGAAACGCTAAATGGAGAGGTTTTTGAGTAGTTTGCTGGGTGTTTCATATTTTCACTAAGTTATATTAATATATGATCTGTTATAATTTTCCGGCACTTATTAATATTTCTTGTTAGTTTTGTAATAAATTTCTAAACAGAAATAAAAAATATTTATGCTATAACAAAGAGTTTTATTGTTTTCTTATTATTTTTGTTTCAGCATTGCGGTCATATGGAGAGTAAAAATAAAGTGTTTTGTTTAGGTCAATTAATAATAATTCTTGATTTCTTTATTATTTAACATAAACCAAAATTTATTCTTATCCGTTAATTCATGTATGTAGTTTATCGACGTTTCGATGTATTCTAAACATCATCATCAAGGATCTGTTTGTTCGAAATTATTATAAGATATTACTACTACATAAATGTTAAATTCTATAAATAGTTCTATGTTACTTACATAATCCACAAGATCTAACAGATAATTATTTTGGTTTATTTAATAAATTATTTTTTTCCAAAATTTGTAAAATTTGTTTTTGTAAAATTATTTTACATTTTTTTGGTTTAATTTTCTTTGTGTAACTTGATTTGATTAAACTAAATAACACATTAAAAGTTGATTTGATTAAAATAAATAACATATTACAATTTTGAATAATTTATGGCACAAATAATTATAAAACATGCACTTAGAAGTATGATTGCTAACTAATTTAAAATTATTGAAATATTTCTATATGTAACCGATTGCTCAATGCTAATTTGTTAATGTACGGTTTATATTTTAATTGTTAATTCTTCGCCGTTTTCTGTTGGGTTGTGTGTTGTTTTCAGTGTTTATGTATTTATCAGAGAGTTTTCTTTTTTTGTTTTTGAATTTTCGTTTGTTCTCAATGTCATTTTTGATTATGTTACAGAAAAGTGGAGTTATTAGATCGGTATCTCGTTTGATGTTGTATGTGTTTTGTGTGTAGATGTGTAGGACTTCAACTGTTAATCTTTTGGACCAATTATCCTGTCTATCTAATATACGTACGTTATTGAAGTCTGGCATATGTTGCAACTGTAGGTGGTGCTCCACAAGAGCGGTTGTTGGTGAGTCTGTGTTATGGATGGTGGTTGTTGCTCTCTTTATGTCATATTTGTGGTTTTTAATTCGTTTTTCCAAATATTGTTTGGTTTGACCAACATAAGTCTGTTCGCATTTATGTCCAATTTCACCGGTACCTAGGCATGGTATTTCGTATATTACATTTGTCATTTTTGATTTATCAATCGGATCTTTTAGTTTCGAGTATAATTGTTGCATTTTTTTGTTGCATTTAAAAGCTAAATTGACGCCTGGGCATATTGTTTTAGTTATTTTGTTGATTTGGTCGGACATTCCATTAACGTATGTCATGCTTTTGAATATTTTATTGTTTGTGCTAGGCTCAGTTGGTGGAGGTGCTATACTATTGGTTATCGGGATATTAATGGTGGTATTAATTAATTTGTTAATTATTTGTGGTGGGTAATTATTCTGTATTAATGTTTTCTTGATATGTTTGATGTTTTTGTAGAGGTATTTTGATGTACTTAGTGATAAGACACGTCTTATGAAATTGTGTGCTGTGTTGATTTTTTGTGGGTGTGGGTGTTGGGAATAATAGTTTAGTATTCTATTTGACGAGGTTTCTTTTTGATACCAATCAGTTTCTATACTACCATTTTTTCCTCTAATGACTAATATATCAAGGTATGGCATTTTGTTGTTTGCTTCTATTTCTACGGTGAACTGTAGTTTGGGATGGAAAGAGTTTAGTGTATTCAGAGTGGTTGAAATTTGCGTTTTTGGTATTATGGTGAAAATATCATCAACGTATTTTACAAAGATTTTGGGTGTATATGTTAAAATGTTTAGGGTGTTACAAATTAGCCGTTGCATTATGATATCAGCGATGATCGTAGAAAGTGGGTTGCCCATGGGCATCCCAAATATTTGTTTATAATAGGTTTTGTTAAAAACAAAATAGTTCGCTTCAACCAGGCAAAATTGTAATAGGTCCATGAATAATGCTTTAGAAATTTTTGTGATATTAGTTAGATCCGTCCATCTTTCATTAATAATATCCAATGCTAGGTGCGTTGGTATGTTCGTGAAGAGAGAGATGACATCGAAGCTAACCATTAGTTCATCGGTTTGTAGTCTGATGTTATCAATTTTTTCTTTAAAACTGTAAGTGTTATTTATATTGATATTGTTATCATTAATGAGGTGATTGAGTATATTTGCTATTAATTTAGATAAACGTGCTGAAGGTGTGTCAATCGAGGCTATTACTGGTCTAACAGGTATGTTTGGTTTGTGTATTTTAGGTTGAGCATAGAGTTTGGGAGCTGTGGAGTTATAGGTGCCTAGTGATCTTCTTTCTTGTACATTTATGATTAATTCATCAAAAAGTCGTTTGATTAGTTTATTGTTTTTCTGTTGTAAGCTGTTAGTGGGGTCATTAGTTAGTATTTCATATATGTTGTTATCACTAAGTAGCTCGTTCACCTTTTTATTATAGTCTAACTTTGCCATGATAACGGTTGCCTTACCTTTATCACTTGGGACTATTATTAATTCCGGATGTTGTTTAGTAAATATTTTAAATTTATGGTATATGTGGTTTATGGTGGTGTTAAGTCTATTCTTTTGTGTGTGCGTCCAAAATTTATTGTTGGAAATAATATTAGCGAATTTAGCTTTTGCAATTTCTTTGTTTTGTGCATCGTGTATACATTTTAATATTTCTTCGGTATCCGCGATGAGGTCAAACAGTGGGATGTCGTTTTCATTATGTGGTATCGCGAATTTTGGGCCTAAAGAGAGTAGCCATTTTATATCTATTGGGATGTCAATTTTAGTTAGGTTAACAAAGCTTTTTTCATCTATGTATAAGTGTAATGATTGTATTAATGTGTAGTGTAGTTTGTCAAATTTTTTAATGAGTACTTGTTTGTGGATTTTTTTAGTGTTGTCAAGGTATTGTTTTTGTTTTGTAAGAAAATTTATAGCTATATGTTCTGGCATTGTATTTATTATTTCCTCCTGTAATAAGTAGGTATTATTGTGTGCTAGTGTTAGTTTGTTGCATTTGTCTTTAATAATGACATTGAGAATTTTAATGTGAAAATTTTGTATTATATTGTTTAACTTATTGGTGTACTTACTTTTAGCATCGAGCAATTTGTTTACTTGGGTAGTGCTATTAATTATAAAATTCGGTATTATTGCATGTTTGCGGCATCTAATCAGAAAAGTTCTTGATGGTATTGATTTAGCCATCATCTTAATTTCTCTTGCGTATGCTTTAAATATGTTGGCCTTTCTTTGTCCGTAGTTTTTGCGTATGTTCTTGTAGAATTTAATCATTTTATATAGATATATTGTTAATTATGCTTTTAACGTAATATGTTATTTATTTTAATCAAATCAACTTTTAATGTGTTATTTAGTTTAATCAAATCAAGTTACACAAAGAAAATTAAACCAAAAAAATGTAAAATAATTTTACAAAAACAAAAAAATTTTTGGAAAAAAATAATTTATTAAATAAACTAAAATAATTATCTGTTAGATCTTGTGGATTATGTAAGTAACATAGAACTATTTATAGAATTTAACATTTATGTAGTAGTAATATCTTATAATAATTTCGAACAAACAGATCCTTGATGATGATGTTTAGAATACATCGAAACGTCGATAAACTACATACATGAATTAACGGATAAGAATAAATTTTGGTTTATGTTAAATAATAAAGAAATCAAGAATTATTATTAATTGACCTAAACAAAACACTTTATTTTTACTCTCCATATGACCGCAATGCTGAAACAAAAATAATAAGAAAACAATAAAATCGGTCGAATCAAAAAACAACAATAAAAAAAAAAGAGTTTTATGTTTGATATACATCGCTGCCTAAAACTAAAAGCAATGTCCTCATAAAAGTTTTTTGATGAAAACTATATCAAAATCCTTAATCCAGACCGAAGTCTTGATATCTCAGAGCTTGAGATTTCAGTCCCTCCATATTTTAATATTATTTTTAATTACAACAACTATTACTAAGTATATTTTCTTTTCAATGTTTGCTGTTTACAGTCCGGATATAACATCTTGTGCTTTTGTACGCAACATAGCAAATATTGCCTCAATTGTAATTAAACAATGAAAGTCCTGCATTAATTAGACCGCTCTTTCAGCTGTATCTGAACGATACAGCTGAAATGCTCTAAGCATTGATATCTCCTTTTTAATTATTATTTCTATTATTATTTAATCTACTTTCAATTTATCAATTTTGGAAACAGGCACCATTCCACCTTTTCTCTATAGCAGTCTATTTTATGATGATCAACTTTTTGCCAATGATCTCTAATTTTTTGAAAAAGTGGAATGTCCGGGCTTATTATAGGCACTTGTTTTATTTTCACTTCAAAAAGACTTTTTAACACCAGCTCGTACATGTGATGGTTGCAAGCGAAAATAAGTTTTTCTATATTGATTTTTTTCAACGCGCACACATACGATGTGTATTCGAAGCAGTTATAGTATCACAGCAGAGAATTTGCACTTTGTCTTGAGTTTTCAGTCTAAAATAACATTCCAAGCGTGTCTATAGAATTATTCAGTTTTGGCACAAAAATTGTTCTTTGTTTTCGTATGAAATGTATTATATTAAAAAAAAAATATTATACAACAATACTATACGAGAGCTTGTCCATTTGAAGGAAGTTTTGGGTTACCTTTTAGGTATATTTTTTGCTTAGAACTACCTAGTTCGACGGACATATTTATTTTTCAAGAAAAATTCGTATAACCGACAAGTCATTTCGAAATTATAAGCACATCAAAACAGATATGCGCGCTAAAGTTTACAATCAAGTATTGAGATGTTTAGGTCCAAGTCGGCACGGGTTACTGTTATTTAAATTGCATGAAATTTTTTTTACAGTTGTTTTGACATAAAAGAAAAAAAATTAAAGGGTATGCGTTTAAAAAAAACAATTTTAATTTTTCTGGGACACCCTAATTTATATATAGCATTTTTACCAGTGTAAAATAATGTTATTATTGTGTTCGCCTACAGATGGAAAATAGTTCAAAAATATTAATTTATTTCGAATATTAGTTCGAAAATATAAATTTAATTTTACACTTAAGCGTCAAAAAATTATGTTTTTTTGCATTCTCAGATATATCTGTTCCGTGTTTTTTTCATTCTCGGATATATCTCAGATCATATATTTTCTTTAAAAACTTTTACAGATATTACAGATATTTTTTTACCATCTGGAAGTCATCGTTTAAAGTATAAATTTAAAAAATTGTAGGTAAATTTTCGAATAAAAACAAATATAAATAAATTTTTTAATAAAATTTAAATTTATTTAATAATTTTTTTTTGGGCAGAAAGAACTCAGAGAATATATTTTATACCTGACAGTTAATTATAGGAGGAAAAATAATACGATATATCTGACACAAATTTTATTTTATCGCTCCGATTTCTCCGATATAGAAAAAAAAAACGCACTCATTATTAGTTTAATTAATTAATTACACACAATTGATATAATGATTAGATTCGATTCGATTCGATCAAAATATTCAATCCCTTCAAAATACTGCGATATTGACAGAAATAAACACAGCAGCCGAAACAACAACAGAAACAGTAAATCAAATTCAATCTCAAATATTCAATCCTTTAAATAACCACCACCTGTAGGCGACCACCGAAACTTATTTACTTTCAGCCCTATTGACTGAAAACATTTTCAGTCACTACTTAGAAAAAGTTTCCCTTTCACATAGGTTTTACTATATATTAAAATGACATTTTCGTAGCTTGAAGTAGAAAAAAAAATGTTATTGTTTAAAAGTGAATACTTTTGGACTGAATGTTTATAATTCTCAATTTAAAATTTGCTCTGGTATTTAGTGGAAGTTTTTTGATTAAATAATTGAATTTTATGGTTGCAAAGTTACCTTTTTTACAGTTGTTTTTTTGAGACCTTTGAGAGTTGCAAAACATTTTCTTTCTGAAGATGAACTTAGATTGAAACTAGTCAAAGAAATGTTCAAGATTTTTGTTAAAGAGTTAGGCATATTTTTGTAATAAACAAATGAAGGGTACAGGGGAAAAACAACGTAAGTCCATTTTTTTCGAAATCGAGTAAGTGCTGTTATCTATTGAAGAAATACAACAGCTTTCGGTTGGTATATTCAATTTTGATGAATATCAAACCCAGCTCATATAAATCAATTGAAAAGAATTCGCAACATTTTTCTTATACCCAATTTACAGGGGAAAAGCAACTTAATTCACCATTTTGTACCAACAAACGTCTCTGGTGGCCCCGGTTCAAAACACTTTTATGCACCAGTTCTATTCGTTGTTTAATCCGAATTGACAAATTTTCTTACATTTTAAAGACTTCAAACACAAAACTTCAATTTTCTCGAAATTTGATTTTATGGACTTACGTTGTTTTTCCCCTGTACCCTTCAAATTCAATTAGACAAATGTGTTTTTTTAATTTGTGAGTAAACGAAAGGGCATTTGAAAATTTCTCAAAAATCCACAATTTGAATTAAGAAAGGCATTTTTCAACCATTAAGCTATATTATTTAATTTTACGACTTCACACAACAATCAGGTTTTTTCGGAAAAAGGTGTATTGAATTAGGTTATGGTGAAGATGGGAGGGGGTAAGATTTTGAATTATTTTCATAATTTCAATACTTAGGTTTCTCAAACCGCAGTAATTACAGCAAAAATTGTTATTAATAAACTCCATTTATAATTCACACATATATTTCATTGTAATTCATTGTTAAATAAAAAAAATAAAAATGATGAAAAGTTAGTTATTCAGACGAATTAGTTGTTTCTTCGTCTATTATAATTTGTTTGATTAAATTATTATTTAATTTTACCAGGAGTAAATTATTTATTGTCTCTTTTGATAATTTTGAGCGCGCTTTAGTTAAAATAAAAGAAAGAGCACTAAAGGCTCTTTCTACCGATACTTGTGTCGATGGAACTGGTAACGCTACATCGGCTAGTTTGCTTAATTCACAATCTTTATATTTAACTGTTTTCCAATACTCGAGTATATTTGTTTCGAATGGAATTCTGTCATTGTGCACCAAATTTGCCAACTTTTGCTTCATTGTTCTATCCTCAGAAGTTGTTGGTGTTTGATTTATTAATAGATTCATTTTTGCCTCTAATTTTGAAAAAACTGAACTTTCTGTTGTTGACCTAGAAGACAATACACTACATGAGGTGGATCTATTTTCTTCATCTCGTATTTCACCCGCAAAGCGCTTAATTAATTTGTAAGTTTTAAGTAAATGATGCTATAATTAAAAAAATTTTGTTAGTATAAAACGACAAATTATTTAACGGCGTCCTTACTACAGCAGTTTTCTTTTGATCCTCGTTAAGAAAGGGTGTATTTATAAAGTTAAACCGACCGTCTAAATATATTGCAGCTATAAATGCCTCATTTATAAGTAGATTTTCTTTTCTTTTTTCATCGCTTCCAATAATTGCTTAGCGTATATGTTTTCTTCTTGTTTTTCCTCCAATTCTACTTCACAGCATAACCAATCTCTGTAAAAATCCCCTAATACATATTGTTCCTTTTGGATCTTAATCGTGCAATCGGACAGCGGTTTAAATGTTTCGATAAAACTTCCAACAAAATTCCAATCCACATCTGGCATATTAAATTCAATAAAATTGTTTTCGATGAAATTTTTAAGATTGAAAAGTGAATTCAACATTTCAAATGTGGAATTCCATCTTGTTAGATTGTCTATCGTTGGAATTTTTAAATTCCACTGATTTTCTTCACCTCGAAGTTTTACGCGAAGTTCTTTGACAACTTTTCTACACTCATCCACTTTCTTTTCTATGGGTTTTAAATTTAAAACATCGTACGCTGCTAATTGTATGGTATGAGCAGCGCATCTTACAACGGCCAAAACTGAAGTAAGCCTTGAATGAATTTCTAGAAATTCGTTTTCGTCCATGCTTTCATTTTCATTTTCTGTTTCAGATGCAAGGATGTCATTATTGGTAGCTTGCATTACTTCTTGCAATTCCTTTAAAAGTTTCGACGTCTTAATAACGTTAGCACCATTATCTGTTGTGCTCGAGTATAACTGTGTTACTTCAATATTAAATTCATTTAAACAATGCAATATTTGTTCTTTTAAAAACTGAGATGTGTGCCTATTTCTCAGTTGTACCATACCAATCGTATTAATACATATTTTTGAGTCTTTTATATATTGAATATTTATTCCCAAAATGCTTTTCCCCATACGTGTAGCAACATCTACTTTAAGGCTCACCATTTTTTTGTGAGTAGTTTTTGTTATTATTTCTTTAATTTTATTGGAAGCCAATTCAACTCTGCTAACAATATTTTTTGAATTAATTATTGTTTCGAAATGCTCTTCATATGGCTGTAACAATTTTTTAAAATATTCCTCATCATCGAATATTCTAAATGGTATATTTTTTACTGTTACTAAGCCGACACAGTATATCAAAAAATCATTTTTATTCATATTTATAGAAACTTGGCGGCTTCTTTTCTTGTGGGAATTGCCACTTGTTGTCGACAATTCACATCCACCACTACTATCTCTTTCTTTGAAATTTCTGTTATGCGTTTTTTCATAATGTCGTTTTATGTTTCCCGTAAATTTTCCTTTTAATGTCTTTTCACACTGTAGGCATGTTGAAATATTCTTATCAGGATCATACGATACATAGTCCTTATATTGAAATATTTTTAAACGACCCATAACTCCTTCGTAAATTAGCACAAAACAAAAGTAAATTATTAATTAAACAACGTAGCAACTATAGAGCACAATGAAACTAATAAAAATTAAAACTAAACTACTCATTGACCAATAACAAGTAACAACATAAACAAACAGTATACGAAGAAAAATCAAATAAATAAAACGAATGATTCCTTTTAACTCGCACTCATTCGTGAACAATAAATTCTTTTTAATTTTCATCTTTCTCAAAATCATAAACGAACAGAAAATAAAAAAGTTGTTTCATTCGTTCGCTCAAACGAATTAAATATTTTTAATTCTCATTTTAAAATTCGCTCACGAATTTTATCAAGTTGTATTTGGCTCACGAATGAAAAAAAAAGGAAAAGAATCAAATTTTTGACTCGCGAATCGAATTTTTCCGTACTCTGATTTGTTCGAATAGTACTTGCAACTAAAACAAAATTCAATATTAATTTTATATAAATTTTCATTTTTTTAATTTTCACATATATTAGGCTTTGTAAGATATGTAAAAAGTTTTTACTTCGGTCTGAAAGACCTAAGTATTACATTCATGAGCCAAAAGTGAAATTCTTACCCCCACTTTTTTGGCATTTCTCGACGTTTCTCGATTCTAAAAAAGCAAAAAAAAAAAAAATGTATGTCTGTCTGTCGGCCGGCCGTCACAACCGACGAAATCTAGAAAACCGCTGGACGGATTTGAAAAATTTTTTTTTCTAAAAATAGGTTTACTTAATAGGAAGAGCCGAAAGGACGATGTGTTCGATAACTGTACCGGAAGTGTGTCAAAAAAATCGAAAAGGTGTCAAAACAAGGAAATTTGCATATTTTTTGCTTAAAAAACGTTCATTTTAAGTGATTACGAGTAGGAACATTAAATTTGGAGAAATCTTGATGGTCGGGATTGGTATGTGAGACCAAAATCTAGATTATTGCATTATAAGTTTGTCAAAAAAATGTTGTCAAGTGTGTCAAAAGAAAGATTTTTATTTATTTTTTTACCCAATTTTTTGGAAAAAAAATAAAATTAATTGTTTGTTTGAAATGAAGTTTTATTATTATTATTGAGAATTATGGCATTATAAGTTTGTCAAAAAAATGTGGTCAAGTGTGTCAAAAGAAAGATTTTTATTTATTTTTTTACCCAATTTTTTGGAAAACAAGAAAATTGTTGGTTTGAAATGAAATTTTATTATTATTATTGAGAATTATGGCATCATAAGTTTATCAGAAAAATGTTGTCAAGTGTGTCAAAAGATTTTTAATTAGTTTTTTACCCAATTTTTTGGAAAAAAATAAAATTGTTTCTTTGAAATGAAATTTTATTATTATTATTGAGAATTATGGCATTATAAGTTTGTCAAAACATGTTGTCAAGTGTGTCAAAAGAACGGTTTTTATTTATTTTTTACCCAATTTTTTGCAAAAAAATAAAATTAATGATTTGTGACATGATATTTTATTATTATTATAGAGAATTATGGCATTATAAGTTTGTCAAAAAATAATGTCAAGTGTGTCAAAAAATGATTTCATTTATTTTTTTAGCCAATTTTTTGGAAGAAAATGTAGCTGTTTTTATGACGTAAATGTAATTTAAAATGAAATTGGACATGGAAATTTTTGAATTTGTTATAGTTTTGGAAATATTTTTGGAATTTTGAAAAAGTTTGTATTTTTGATTTTGTAATAATTTTTACAATATTTTTAGAATTTCGGCAAAAGTTTTAATTTTTGATTTTGTAAGAATTTTTGGAATATTTTTAGAATTTTGGAAAATTTTTAATTTTTGATATTATTATAATTTTTGGAATTTTGAAAAAATTTTCAATTTTTGATTTTGTAATAATTTTTGCAATATATTTAGAATGTTGGAAAAAGTTTGAATTTTTAAGAATTTTTGAAATATTATTGGAATTTAGAAAAAATTTAAATATTTGATATTATTCTAATTTTTGGAATTTTGAAAAAGTTTGGTTTTATTTAATTTAACAATATTTTTGGAATTTGATTATAATTTTCCGGCAACGTATTGATGTTTCGTGTTAGTTTTGTAATAAATTTTTAAACAGAGATAAAAAATACTAGTACTTTAACAAAGAGTTTTGTTTGATATACATCGCTGCCCAAAACTAAAAACCATGTCCTCATAAAAGTTTTTTGCCGAAAACTATATTAAAATCCTTAACCCAGACCGAAGTCTTGATATTTCAGAGCTGTGAGATTTCATCCCCTCCATATTTTAAGCTTATAAAATTGGAGCCTCTAAGGATAGAAAGCTGAAAGTTTCTGAGATTATAGTTGAAAAGTTAATCTAAAAGAAAATATGAGTTTAAGCAAAAGAAACTCAAAAATGATGAAGACATGGACGTTTGCGTTTGTTTTTGTTTTAACCGACCCAGGGTCTCAACCTCTGAACTTAAACAATTTATTTTTTAAGTTTTGGATAGATTTATCTACGTATTTATGTTTTGGAAGGTTTTCATTTGTAAGCTTGGTTATTTTTATCTATATCGAGGACAACAAAGTTCAGTACATTTTTAAAACAGCTGATTTTTCAGGAAGCTTTTGCGCTGAGGTTTTCATTTTGCAAAATATGATAAAAAATAGATAAATATTCAATATTTATCAATTTTATTTAAACATTATGATTCAAACGGAAGTTATAACGTCTTAGATTATTCGACTTTTAAGGCTCTAGCCGCTTAAATGGTACCCCGATATGGCCAGTTTGCGAACATGTCCAAGAGATAGTTTGCCGTAATATACACACATAATATTTTTGGTGTAGGTCGAAAAGTGCGACAGTGAGAGTGCCGGATAATTCTGTTATACCTCATACCGTTATATATATATATATATATATATATATATATATATATATATATATATATATATATATATATATATATATATATATATATATATATATATATATATATATATATATATATATATATATATATATATATATATATATATATATATATATATATATATATATATATATATATATATATATATATATATATATATATATAAATTTTTTTTTCATTTTGATTTTCCGTCTCCGCTTATCATATATAGTCGTTTGGCACCAAAATTTTTCCGAAATTCCGAGATGAAGCACGTTATAATAGGTAGATTTTTATATGAAATCTACCTAAAAATTCTAGTCACATGATGATAAAAGATGATAGCCAAAAGCTAAAAATTTAACAAAAGAATTAGTGAGTTGTCCAATTTTCATAATTCTCCAGCTAGGTCAACTAAGAGTAGAAATAGCTTAAAAACAATGTAGACCCTATAGTTATTTGGTAATCAATTGCCAGATTCTAAGTTTTTGACACATAATCCAAAATGTACTTGACAGTCTGCAAAATCAAAAACAAAAGTTCACCAATTTGATCAAGATTTGAATTGCAAATATTTATTTCATGCATTATCTTTCTCTTATAGTTGTTCCACTTGGTTGTGATGATGATATTCCGTCTAAGCTGGACAGATGTTCAGATAGACAGATGTTCGAGTCCCATACAGGTCATTGAGTTTGTTTTCATTAAATCATTATTAACTATGTTATAAATTGACAAATACACGAGGACAGCATACACATCTATTCTATAGAATACACTGTTGTAGGACGTATACGTGAAGCATCAAAGAAAAAAAAGATTACAGTATGGTCAGTTGATAGGCTTCAAAATATTGTGGTTTTCAATGTTATACTGAAGTAGATATAATAATATAGTTTAAAAAACAAAGTTCAAGTTCCGTCCAAGGGCAGTAGCAGAGTTTCTGAACATGGACATGGAGCCGAAGGATTAGCACCACACCCGTCGCTACAACAACAGCAACATAATCTTGTTCAATCGGAGTTAAAACAAATAACATTTTTTTCAATAATTATTTTTTATTAAAACGAAACAAACAGCGTTCCGGTCACAGTAACGTCGGGACATACAACTTTAAAACTGACCTGGACAGGTGGCAAGTCTAGTTATGCATGTTCCTTATGATGGGATGCTATTGCTTGCTTGAAGCGTACTTTCATATAATTCTTAATGACCTAAATCATTGAGGAAAACAGTACGCTATATGATGCAACCAAACTATGATTTTCTTCCTGCAAGTTTTGAAAAAATTTGCATTTGACCTATTATTTTATTTTTATTTCATTCAGTCTATCATTAAATATGGTCCTATATGTTATATATATTATTATGTGAATATGTGATAGGATTTATTGTTTAGTTTTACATTCTTTGAAAAAAAATATAAAAATACAAAAAAAATTGCGTCCATTCAATCAATACCTCAGAACGCATGTTGTTGCGGGACCTTGGTCTTAAAAACGTTTCCAAGATTTGTTTGGCCAGTTATTATTCTTTTTATAACCTCTGGGTCCACTTTATTAATGGTAAAGGTCTTGTTGCTTGCTGAATGGTCGTTGCAGTCAGGTGTCGTATACGTTGAGATCAACCATGTCGTTGTCACTATAAATGGGTCGTAAGAAAGTGTTCTACTATTTCTACTTTACTATTATTTCCCCATCAAATGGACTTGGTACTTTGACGCAGTGATGCGGCTCAGTATACTCAGTGATCTTAAGAACTACAACGACCGTTAGGTCCTCGGTGAGAATCGAAGCTAAGATCAAGTCCAAAACCCAAAGGTAAGGTAGACACGGACGATGATAGCTTAGCATGGTCAAGGGGGTGCTTGATCACTAGTACGGAACTCTGGATACCGGGTGTCCTCCAGTTTCAATATAGCCTTACCACAGCACAGGGCACTGTTTTGGCTTACCTATTTTCATCCAACCACTGTATGGATAATTATTTACTTAATAATAAAGACGAGAGCGATGATTCTCTAATCGCATCACATAACCCATTAAATGCAAACTCGTGTTCGCCGAACTCGAAGATCGTGCCTGATTTATCAGTACATCTTAATTCGGGCAATACAAGCACAAGTATTAAGGTCAACGATAGTATACCTATCTCACTAAGCTCTAAGGTTATGTCAGAAATGACATACCGGTAGCTAACCACAAAAGAGTGCTCTGCCACATCTCATCTGGCAAAAGAAGAAGATCATCAGTTTGCAAATGATTCTGATTCCACTACGGATTCGGCAATCAGGAGCGCATGTGATTTAGAATCCGACAATAACTCTGATATGTCAGCAGTAACATCTATATATACATCGATATACATCGAAAGGCAGCTAATAGCCACATGTCCAATACAGTCGGATTAAGTGACCCGAAGCCGGATGTCCGACGATACGACAATCAACCCCAATACCTTCTTGCCACAAACAGAAAGCGCAAGCGGACACTAATAAAGAAATGCCTCCCCGAAGAGGAAGCCATTCAAGTTTATGCCCTTCCTAAATACTTTGACTTGGCTACCCTGGTTAAAGGTGGGATACTTAAAAAGCTAGCTCTGAAGGTGGTAAATAGTAAATACCAAGAGCAGCAAGAGGGTCCAATCCGTGGCACACAGTCAGCTACATCTGGTGATAAAAAGATCTAGTCATATGCCAGCGACCGTCCACTGTATGGACTAGGGGACAATGCAAGCAATGTTGCGAGTACAATTGTACCTCCAACATTTAGCAATGTCACCAAGCGAATCAAATTCTACATCGCTGCTGTAGACTTTCCAACTACCCTACTGAGTTCTGAGCAACTCAGAGAGCTAAAAAGGCAGCTCATGGATTTGGTAGTAGAGCAAGAATTCTAGGTTATTAAACCGTACTTCGAAATCGTACTTCTACCAAAAAATGGTTGGTTGCTGCTTAGCGGAACCGAGGATAACGATCAGGAAGGTGCAGGTAACGATCGAGACCTCTTAGGCTCATCGATTACCTTCCAGACTGCGCCAAATAATTAACAGAGAAGATTCTAAGGTGAGTCGCGGCCCAAAATTACGAATATTAGGCCGAGGTCTTGGACCATCCTGAAACACACTGTTGAGAAGGATCTCGCGATGCTTTTGTTCATTCCTGACCCAGCAGCCAAGAAACATCTTAAAAGTTACAAATTCAGGTTAAACTGCGTGTTCGGTGTGATTCATGCAAGAATCAAGAACCGTATAGTTCAGAAAGCCAAACCAGCCTACCACTGCAATACCGAAAGAAGTAGTACCGATTTCTGCCGAGAACGCGTCAGCAACTGGTAGCACTACGTCGAGGCTTTCGATTGCAAGAGAGGCACCACCAACATCTACCTCTGTAAGAAGCGTTTCCATTTCGGTGTCTGCTAACCTGCAGGCATCGACAACCAAATCCTCTTCAATCAGAGTAAAACCATCACGTGTCAAAATCACGTCCAGGTTTACATTTATGGCAGCGTATATCCGGGGAGAATTTATTCGTTCATACATATTACCATTTGAAAATAGGGGACGAATGCGACTTGTGCAGTGTACTATCACCTGCAAAACTATTTATCGGATTATTGGTGATTTTCAACAGTTCTTTTATATTGTTACAAAATTATATCCAAATAGAACATACAATTCTTTGTACTTTATACCTTCGATGATGATTGATTGATGATCAACAAAAGTCAAAACACAACAACAAATGAACGAAATGAATATAATTGTTGTATTTACAGTTAAAGGACAGACAAAAATTATTTCTTATTTAGTTTAAAGGAACATTCCGGATTAAAGATGTTTATAATAACGATCGGTTGATCGATTTTTCTAAGTTGTACGGAATAGTATTTATAAGCTGGTATTTTAGACGGAATTAGTTATTGTAAACGAAAAGCTGTATCGTGTATATAAAACCGTGTAAATAGAAGAAGTTATTTTTTAATCAGTTTTTCTAAACAAAGTTTTAAGTGGTTTTAATAATCAAGGATATAATCCAGACGTCTGTTTTGTATCAGAAGATAATCTCGGAAATCCGGTTATAGTGAAACGAAAGGTGCTGAAGAGATTTCCACGTAGTCAACATTTTTTTTTTTTTTTTTAATAAAATGTGTTGTGTAATAGGGTTTAGAATATGTGTCACAACAACACATAAATACCTTTTAAGAGCTAGGTCTAGACCTGGGTCCCACAACAACTGGCGTTCTAAGGTGTAGATTAACGCTTTTTTTAAACATCTGTGGGTTGAAGTCACCTGAGACTAAGTGTTCCGGCAAACTATTCCATTTGTACGCAGTTCGGACAAAGAAGTCTCTCTGCGATCTGCCAGTATGACAGCGCGGGATCTTTACCGTTTCACTGGTTGCGGCAGCCGATTGCCGAGTGGAACGGGGGTAAGAATAAGTTTGAGGCATGATGCCGCTGATTTCATCTGAGCACTGCTGATGACGATATTTGTAAAAAACAACGAGGTCAGCAACAGTGCGACGATGTTGTAGGGAATCAAGTTTTGATGTCAAAGTTCGATCACCTACAATTCGTATAGCTCGCTTTTGAACAGAGTCCAAGAGGGCCAAGATGGAAACAGAGGCAGCACTCCAAACTTGACAGCAGTACTCCATACAGGGACGAATATAGGACTTATAAACATGGAGCAATTGGTATGGAGTGAAAAATTTTTTGCATCTATTTAGGAGGCTGAGTTTTTTAGACGCCCTTTTTGCCATCGCCATTACATGATCGTTCCAGAGTAGGTCATTTGAAACTGTGACACCCAATAAACGAATGTTTTTACATTCACCTATTGGTTCATCACACATACTAAATAAAATATCTTTGGGGAACTCGGTCTTTAATCTGGAAACAATCAACAGCTGTGTTTTGGTGGAGTTGAAATTGACAAGGTTTTGGTCACCCCAGTCGGCGACTTTATTCAGGTCTTTGTTCACGTTTATGGCAGCGTCTCTCCGGGCAGGATTAATTCGTTCGTGCATTTTACCTTTTGAAGGAAGGGGGCTCGAACGACTTGCACAGAAGCAGAGTACTATCATCTGCAAAACTATTTATTGGGTTACTGGTGATTTTCAACAATTCGTTGATATAAATCAAAAATAAGGTTGAGGACAATACTGAGCCTTGGGGTACACCTGCGTTAATTAGTTTAGACTCAGAAGAAAATCCGTCTAAGGTTACCGAAATGTATCGGTTGGATAGAAAATTTTGAATCAGCTTCACAACATTGGGATGGAAACCGTACGCAACGAGCTTGTTGATTAAGTTGGCATGCCAGACTCGATCGAATGCCTTGGAGATGTCTAAAGCGATAACGTATGCTTCACCACCTTTATCAAGTATGCTGTTCCAACAATGCGCTACATAGTTTAATAGATCGGTAGTTGATCTTTTGTTTCGAAAGCCGTATTGGCTGTCGGATATTAAATGATTTTCTTCCAGAAATTTTAAAATATGTGTATTAATATAATGCTCATAGACTTTGGATAGGACCGATAGTAAAGCTATTGGCCTATAATTTGAGATATCGGATGTTGGTCCCTTTTTGGGGATGGGCTGGACATTTGCCAACTTCCAGCACGAGGGAAATATACCAGATTTGTAGGATTGGTAGAATATTTTAGTTAAAGTTGGTGCAAGTTTTTTTATGAATCCAAATATTAAATGATCTACGTTTGTTTCTAAGTGCCGTTTTGGCAGCTTTCGAATACAGGTATTTTTGTTTGGGTTTTACTATGGAGAAAGGGACAAATTTATTGATAGCAAATTGGATGGTTTCTGTAAAGTTTTGAGCAGAAACATTTACATTGTCAGTGTGAAAACAATGACGGTCGAAAGGGAAACCATGGAAAAAATTTTGAAGACCACTCTTATCCATTTTTGAGTAGTGAAATATTTTACGGGGTTTGGGAGCTGTAGTATTAGGAATGCCACTATGGGCTTGGACTTTTATTTACGAATTCACTACATCAAAATATTTTGAGCACAAGAAAAAAAAATATAAAACACCGGGCAACTATCCTCCCCAAGACAGACTTGAATTTGGGAATCTCTTAACGTCAACAAATCTAACCCAACATTTCCATTAGCGAGAAATATTTGATTTCAAAAGAAAATAATTTAGTAACAATAGCCTAAAAAAAAATTATAAATTAACAATAATAATAATAATAAAAAAAAACTTGCGTGAACTGCTGTGGTGGAATTATATCCTATTCTCCAAAAAAAATTTCTATCGACGCGGTATTATACACCTTTTCTTTTTAAAACGCCAAATGACCTCCCTTACGACGTTCTCTTGCTTCGACTTGCTTGTTGGAGTTTGCACATCTTGATATGGTTTAACTTCGGGTAAACTAATGTGGCTTGTTACATTCCCCAAAAAAAAATTAATTTCCTTGTTATGTTTAATAATTATTTCTGCTTTACAGCTATTAAAATGGTACTGGATAAAGACAACCAACTACACTTGTTGTACACATAAATAATCTTCCTGTTTGTTATATGCAGAAACACAATGGCTGATATTCATTGGACGACTTTAGTTTGCGGAACAAATGGAATAATGTATATAAAATATATATAAGAAAACACTTTTAATTAGTTTATTAAAACTGCATATATATCCATAACTGTTATATAATGGTTCGAATTTTCATAATAATAAATCGAAATTATATCATTTTATGTTCACATTTGAACTTAGAATTTTCTTTTTCTTTTAATTAAATCTTTTTTTTTTGAAAATAATACACATTGTTAACTTACGTTCAAACAAGAAGAAAAAAAATCGTTTTTTGAAATTTTGCTTTTAAAGCTAACAAACTTCTTTTGTTTTTTCTTTAAAGTTAAAAATCGAATTTGGCTGTCAGCGAAAACAATGTGATTTTTTCTTTTTCAGACATTTTATATTGAAAAAAATGAGAAACGAAGATTGAGCAAAACTGAGAGTTAAATCTCTGTTCGTTAAAATTGAAAATAAAATTGGTGCGTTCGTTTATTTTTATAATTGTTATTCGAAATTGAACGGACCGTTGGAAAATTTGAAATTATTATTAATGTAAAAATGAACTGAAATTATGGAAATAAATTTTTATTGAATTAGAAAAAGAAGATGAATTGGTTTTATTATTGTTTAGGCGAATATAACGGACGTTACACCATGAATTCAAGGTAAAAACCAAGGTATTTACCCTTGAAATCACAAAAACGTCGTCACCCCCTCTACGTCAGAAACCACCGAACTACTTCCCACAACTAATCTGTATCTGGGATCGAGTTATCAATGGTGACCAACGTCAGGGCTGATGATCAATTTCAATACCCATGAAGTTCCTAGGAACTATCAGTGAGTACCGAAATCGATCATCCATCCATCTACCGTCAGCACCATTGAACCGTCGATACAACCAGTAAAATATAACACTGAAGATATGAACCCCAGAGACGACAATCAGCCAGAGGAACAACCCTACCTAACGAAAAGACATCATTCCCTGATGTCTTTCGCGTGGTGTACCCCAAGATTCTTACCGCTCATATCTATGCACTCATAAAGTACATTTCCAATCTTAGTTTTAATCATTGCAGGTAAGAACTTTGGAGCTAATTTTGCCGAGAATTTTTTTGTAGCGTCACTCAAATGATGTTGCCGTACAAACACACGTTGTTGTGGTTGAAAAGTCCGTAATTTAGATCGCAGGTTGTACTGATGTTGCGATTTCTTGAAAGCTGCTTTTAAATTTTCCTGAACCCGGTTCCTGAGCATAGTCAAATGATCAGAGCGTTCTAATTCCTCACCAGCATCTTCACCAAGCTTGTGTAGTGATCTCAACAATTGGTAAGTATTTCCATCCGATATTGGATGTTGACCAAATAATAAATAGTAGGGTGAGTACTCGGTAGCTGAATGTACTGCAGCCCGCAGTGCATATGCGATTTCACCAATTTGTGAGTCCCACTTGGTATGTTGACCTTTTATGAACGCTCGAATTGCTGCTAGGACTGACCTATTGACCCGCTCTGACGCGTTGCTTTGAGGGCTATAAACACCGGTCCTAATGTGTTTAATGCCGAAATCTGACAAAAGACTCTGAAAGTTCCTACTAGTGAACTGTTTGCCATTGTCACTGTGCAGAAACTCTGGTACCCCATATGTAAGAGACACTTCATTCCTTAGAAAAGCATTCAACTTCGGTGAAGTTGAGTTTCTAAGTGGTTTCAGTAGTACAAACTTCGTAGCATGATCCAGAACTATCAATAACACCGTATTCCCAAGTGTAGAACGAGGGTACGGTCCCAAAAAATCTATATAGACTCTCTGCCATGGACGTGCTGTTTCGAATTGATATTGCATCGGAGGACGCAATATCTGATTCGTGGCTTTTGTTTGTTTACATGTGTCGCAGGACACAACATAGTTGTGTACCTGTGACGCCATGCCCGGTCAATAATAAAGACGTCGAAGTAATTCTAAAGTCTTTTTAACACCTCCATGAGCAGCAGTACTATCATCATGATGTTTCTGAATCATGTTGGAAGTCATCGGTTTTGGTACCCAGAGTTTACACACAGGAACATCGTTGGGTATTGCATCAGGTCTTGGCTCAATACGTATGTATAGCTTATCATCCACGACTTTAACAGATGGAAAGTCCTTAGGAGATGACTGAACTTTGGCTATCATATCCGTATATTCGTTGTGCCGATAACCTTCATTGTCGATTTTAATGTCGTTAATGTGATGTGTTAATGCTTCCGTCAATTCCTCGTGTGTATCGTCATAAAGACGAGATAGAGCATCAGGGACTATATTTTGGGTACCTTTTTGGTGGACAATGGTAAAATCCATATGTTGGAGTTTTAGGCTCCACCTAGCCAGACGACCACTCAAGTCTTTCTGTGACATAAGCCACTTCAGACTTGAGTGATCAGTCACGATAGTAAATCGGTGACCTTCAACATAGCCCCTGAATTTCTTCACACTCAGAATTGCCGCAAGACATTCCAGCTCAGAAACCGAATAGTTTCGTTGAGCTTTATTAAGTTTTTTCGACATGAAGGCTATCGGACACTCTTGTCCGTCAGTATCAACCTGATACAACACACTACCTATCCCTGTCAGACTTGCATCGCATCTAATAAAGAACTCCTTATTATAGTCAGGGTTTACTAATACCAGTGCTGTAGTCAGCAATCGTTTTAAATTTTCGAAAGCAGCTTGCGCTTCCAATATCCATTTCAATTTTCCCGAGCTCTTCTTTAATAAATCCGTAATCGGTGATACCACGCTTGCATAATTTGGTATGAAACGTTGGTACCAACCAGCCATTCCTAAAAGACGTCGTATTTGTTTAACTGTAGATGGAGCTGGGTACTCTGCTACAGCTCTTACCTTGTCAGGGTCTGTTCGAAGACCATCTTCACCAACCAAAAATCCCAAGTATTTCACCTCTCTCAGAACAAATTTACTTTTCTTGAGGTTTATGGTTAACCCAGCCGCTCTTAACAATGAAGAGACTTTGGACAGCAATTCCATATGTTCCTGGAACGTGGAAGAGACTACCAATAGATCATCTAAATAAACAAAGACATTTTCGTGATATTGATGTGGTATCACTTTGTGCATTAGCCGACACATTGTCTGGGGAGCATTGCATAATCCAAAGGGCATAACCCGGAATTGATACAATGGACGACCAGGCACTGTGAAGGCTGTCTTGTCTCTAGATGCTTCTGCCAGAGGAATCTGCCAGAAAGCATCTTTGAGATCAATACTGGAAATGTACTTTGTGCTATTTAGACGACCTAGTAAGCCATCAATCAAGGGAAGTGGGTAAGCGTCCTTTTTAGTTAGTGAATTGACACGACGGCTATCAATACATAATCTGTTTTTACCAGATTCTTTTTGTACCAGGACCACTGGCGAGCACCACGAACTGTTAGACTCTTCGATCACGCCCATTTGAAGCATTCGGTCGAGTTCGGCATAAACCTTTAGTTGAACAGCCGGCGATGTGGGATAATGCCTCTGTTTAACAGGTGCATTATCACCAACATCGATGACATGTTCAACCAAGGAAGTCTTTCCGAGCCCAGACACTTCAAATGACGGGAAAGAATCCTTGATCATATCCAGTTCATGTTGCTGATCAGTGGTGAGGTTATGTATATTTAAAGTTATTGGCTCTGTACGAGTCAGTTCACTAACAAAAGAAGGAACAATACCGAATTTCTCCCAGAAATCTATGCCCAGGTAGAGCTCTTCTCGTAATCCAGGGACTATATGGAACCGCATTGGTTTAGTGGAGCCATTCACGGTTATTGGTATTTCGATGTAACCCAAAATTTTATTTGCAGTACCATCCGCCGTACGAATACACGAAGTGTATTTACGGTAGGCTGTACCTGATGATTCCAATAATTCCAAGGAATTTCTTCCAAGTATTGTGATTGACGCTCCACTATCCAATAGTCCTGAAATATGTTTGTCCAAAATCCTAATTGTCAATCGCGGCCGAGGATCCTTTGTTTCTGAAAGGATAGATGAAATACATGCTTTACGAAATAATTTCCTCATCCTCCAATATCTGATGTTACGTTCAAGACGTCTAAAATACGTTCGATGTAATGATGGGAAATTAAATGTGCTAGATGAATTTAGTCGGGTTTCTTGAGTGGTGGCAGATCGTCCTGCGTTCCTACATCTCTCGTCGCTTTCTTCGGGCTCATTGGATGTTGAACCGAGGGTACCATCCCCGAAGCATGTACTCTCGGACGGTAGTTTACCGACGGGTGACAATATGAACAATTTGCATAAATTACATCCGGCTTGTTACATTTCCAACAATACAACTTAATTCTATTCTTAGAGCACTCAGGAGCTCGATGACCATTTACTCCACATCTGAAACACACTATTGGTTGTCTGGACATTGATGGACCAGGTTGACTGTTGTCAGATGTTATGCCAGGTCGCTGAAATATCCGTCTCGGTGTTGAATCCACCGCTTCAATATATCCATGTTGTTCTGGTTCAACTTCCACCTCATAATCATCCATCTGCTGTAGCTCGCTAATTCTCAAATTTGATGTTCTGGTCGGAACTGGTGTGGACCACAAACGTTCAAACTTCTGACATAAAGTCCGAAGTTCATCAATTGAATGTATGGTAGCAGCTAGAGTAGCGTTTTTGAGCTCCACACTCAGTCCCTCCCGAGCAATCTCTAGCATTTCACGATCAGCAAATGGACGTGCTAAGCGATGGTTCAACGAACCAATCTCCACTAGGTACTCATACACGCTCTCCTTTGACTTTTGTTTGTGGTTCAGAAGAACGCGCAAGATCGCCTTATCATCAGTGAGCGTACCGAAGGTTTGTAGGAGTCCCTCCCTTAGCACTGGGTAAGTCACCACCTCATATTCATGAGTTAAATTCAAATAGTATCTGTCGGCCGCTGCTTTCAGATACCGTGGTATGATAGACCTAAGGTCGTCCCATGACACACGGTCTCTTCTGGCAGCCGCCTCTACTCTATGAATAAACTCATGAACATCAGGAGAGTGACCATCCCCTGTGAAGGTTGGAACCCAATTTGAGTCATAACGACTCAAATTGTTCCCACGAACCCCTCGGTACTCCACTGGTGCTAACGCTGGAGCCGCGTCACGCCATACCTGAGGAGGTTGGTTGTATGGTGGGTGGTGCTGTTAGTGGAGCTGGTGGATATATTGGTGGTGGTTGTACCTGTGGTACTGATGAACGATTTAATAATTGTTGTTGTACCAATGCTGGATTGTTGTGTAAGTGTTCAGCTTGGAATGTTGGACCCAATTGTGGTATTGCAAAGTCCTCTGCTCTCAGACCCGATTGCTGGAAATAAGCCGGTGGTAACTGATCTGACCGTCTCTGTTGTTGCTGGTTTGGACGATTCAGACTATGTATTGTTTCCGATATTGGCCGTACTGGGATCGGTGTGGATCTCTCATCTGGTTGAAAAGCAGGTGAAGCAGATGGAGCAGATGATACTCCTGGTTTATTCTGCATAACTGGACGTGTTGACAGTGATCCTATTATATCCCAGGCGCGTGACAATTGCGAGATAGCGTAGGTACGGGCTTCTTGCAAGTCATTGCGAGGACCCAACCTATTCATCCTACCCGTGTAATGTAACACTCGATTCGCCAAACCATCTAAGAAGGTCTGATTAATCGGTGGCCGAAGTCGTCGTACCTGATTTAAAATAAGTTGTGCTGCCTGCACCACCATTTGAGATTCCTCTATCAAATCTCTCGCATGAGACACTGTTATTGGAACTGACCCATGATCTGCATGGTTTCGCAGTTCCTCTGCCCAATCGACCCCCCTGAAGTCCACACCCCGAACCAAACATTCGACCTGCAGCTCGGTGGGTTCCAAACCATAGAACGGATGGTCAACGTCTAACTGGCTTGACATTTCGATGGTAAAACCCGTAAAATTATTAACTGGCAAACGACAACAATATCAAAACCAATTCCCCAAAAAAAATGTAGTTAGTACGATGGAAAAATGAAAAACGCAAAAACGGAAAAAAAACAACGAACGCCCAATTCAAAAAACACAAAAAAAATTTTTGTAAAAACCAAATTTAATAAAAAACGAACGAACTTATGGTTGTTCTCAATGTTGCTTCATCTTTCACAAAAATTCCTAAAATATTGTATATGTAAAATATAATTTATTTATTTAATTTCAGATATGCTGAAATTCAAAACGATAAGTACCTAAAATTATTTATTGACGATAGCACCCCTAGGGGAAAATATTCATTTATTTAAATTTAAAAATTTAAATTTTTATTTATTTATTCTCAAAAATTTATTGTTTTGATTTATTTTATTTTTTTATTTAATATATAGATAAGAGATTCCCAAATTCAGATTCGTCTGGAGACAACATAAAAGTAAGTATGGTTACAATGACCGTTTTATTTAGTATTTGAATTATCGCGTTCGCGAGCCCACTCCAACAATGCATGTGAGAACCGACTAGAAAAGCCCCTAACGACCAGATTCTACAGACCAGTTTCTCCCCAACCTAACAAAAACAATCGCAACTGTCACGATTAGACCCTAGGCCCATTTCTACTGACCCAGCTGCGGTTGTTCTACCTAAAAATAAATTACCATTAAACTAATGCCAAAGTTGAAGAAAGCTCCCGAACACCAGACTTCAAACCCTAAACTCCATGAAAATTGTCTATTGCAAGCTAAATGTAAAAGTGGAAAAAATGTTGAAGTTGTGTGAGGTGAAGCCTCGATCCTGATAAAAAAATAGATTGGTTCTCCTCTTCATTTCGTTAAAGAAGCTTCTGTGCAGGGAATGGTACTACTGGTTTGTACCTAAGTACAGACCAGCAGTAGTCATCCCCTTATCACCAGAAAACTCCTTCTGAAATGAAGAGAAGAAACCAATGAACTTCGATCGCATGTCCATAATGGACAGAGGCGATCTAAGAACATAATTATGTTAAGGGGATAAGCCCCATGGATGGCTTGTTAGGCCTACCGCTAAGAAAAAAAAATTATATATACTCCCTAATATACACAACGACAAAAAATAATTTTCGATATCAATAATAAAAAAAATTTACAAAAATTGTACAATATATGTAAAAGAATATGTACAATGGTATACAAAAATTATGTACAATTATGTACAATTATACAACAATTAACCTACTATATACAACTATTTACACCTAAAACTACTATAGTACCACCAAAAAAAATTCATTTAAAAAAAATGTGGACCCAAATCGGTTTTTTTCCAAATACAAAAAAATAAAAGCTTTCAAATATTCACACTATTTCCCGGGGCCACTTGCGGTCCCAACCACCGTCGAGGGTTCTCCCTCCTGTGGTTGGATTCGAAGATGGCGCTCTCCTCAGCCAATGTCTCCGCATAAGCGTGCATGACTGAAGAGAACTCCACCTCTTCTTCCAACCACGCCGCCTTCTGTAACTTCCTCCTACTCTTTTTCTCCCTCCACCTTTTCCTATCCCTTTCTAGCCTTCTCAATCGATATCTCTCTCGCGCATCCATCACTTCATCCACACACTCATTCACTTCATCAACTACCACTTCTCCTACCAACTCCTCATTCATCTCATTCACTTCCTCCACTCCATGCACTACCTCATCTGCCCACTCATTCACTTCCTCATTCACAATCTCACTTATCACTACATCCAACATCTCATCATATTGCTCATTCGCTATGTCATCCATCAATTCCAAATATATTTCATTCCTTTTCTCATTCAGTTCCACATTCATTTTTTCTTTCTCCATCTCATTCACCACATTCATAACTTCACTCATGATCTCATGCATAACGTCATCCACTTCGTTCACCCCTGGCTTGACCGCTGCCTGACCCAACTCTCCTGGCCCCGGCCGACGTTTACTCCTAAACGACGAGCCAAAATTTCTGACTGTGTGCATATTAGAAAGAAATTCAAAAATTCCAAACAAAATAATTCTCAAATGAGAAACACTTAATATTATTTATATTCAATAAAAATATATTAAATTATATAATATATTAAATTATAAAATATATTAAATATATTAAAACAAATTAAGAATATCAAATCCGGTTTTGTGCCCAACGCCCAACAACAACCAAAATTGTTGCACCCAAAACCCGGTTTGACAACGCCCAACAAACTGGAAAATAAATATTTTCCCGCTGAAAAGAAAAAAAAATAATATTTCCTCACCGCAGATAAGCTCTTCATAAAGAAACCAGAGTCTCTAGTTTCGGCCCATGTTATTAGGAATGCCACTATGGGCTTGGACTTTTATTTACGAATTCACTATATCAAAATATTTTGAGCACAAGAAAAAAAAATATAAAACACTGGGCAACTATCCTCCCCAAGACAGACTTGAATTTGGGAATCTCTTAACGTCAACAAATCTAACCCAACATTTCCATTAGCGAGAAATATTTGATTTCAAAAGAAAATAATTTAGTAACAATAGCCTAAAAAAAAATTATAAATTAACAATAATAATAATAATAAAAAAAAAACTTGCGTGAACTGCTGTGGTGGAATTATATCCTATTCTCCAAAAAAAATTTCTATCGACGCGGTATTATACACCTTTTCTTTTTAAAACGCCAAATGACCTCACTTACGACGTTCTCTTGCTTCGACTTGCTTGTTGGAGTTTGCACATCTTGATATGGTTTAACTTCGGGTAAACTAATGTGGCTTGTTACATTCCCAAAAAAAAAATTAATTTCCTTGTTATGTTTAATAATTATTTCTGCTTTACAGCTATTAAAATGGTACTGGATAAAGACAACCAACTACACTTGTTGTACACATAAATAATCTTCCTGTTTGTTATATGCAGAAACACAATGGCTGATATTCATTGGACGACTTTAGTTTGCGGAACAAATGGAATAATGTATATAAAATATATATAAGAAAACACTTTTAATTAGTTTATTAAAACTGCATATATATCCATAACTGTTATATAATGGTTCGAATTTTCATAATAATAAATCGAAATTATATCATTTTATGTTCATATTTGAACTTAGAATTTTCTTTTTCTTTTAATTAAATCTTTTTTTTTTGAAAATAATACACATTGTTAACTTACGTTCAAACAAGAAGAAAAAAAATCGTTTTTTGAAATTTTGCTTTTAAAGCTAACAAACTTCTTTTGTTTTTTCTTTAAAGTTAAAAATCGAATTTGGCTGTCAGCAAAAAACAATGTGATTTTTTCTTTTTCAGACATTTTATATTGAAAAAAATGAGAAACGAAGATTGAGCAAAACTGAGAGTTAAATCTCTGTTCGTTAAAATTGAAAATAAAATTGGTGCGTTCGTTTATTTTTATAATTGTTATTCGAAATTGAACTGACCGTTGGAAAATTTGAAATTATTATTAATGTAAAAATGAACTGAAATTATGGAAATAAATTTTTATTGAATTAGAAAAAGAAGATGAATTGGTTTTATTATTGTTTAGGCGAATATAACGGACGTTACAGTAGTTTTAAGTAAATCAGTTTTGATAACTGATGAGATTAAATAATGATCAGAATTTCCAATACTACCTTTCGCGACATCGACACTCGTAATATCTGGCATTGTGGTAAGATAGAGATCTAAAAGAAAACTATTATCACCGCCATTACGGGGAGTGAAAGTCGGGCTTTTAACAATTTGGAATAGGCCCTGAGACGCGGCAAAAATTTCTGCCAGTTTTCCACTATTGTCAACATCGTCGGTCGATTTGGAAAATTCCAACCATGATTTGTTGTGGACGTTGAAGAAACTTCACAATTAGGAGACTTTGCTCTAATCTCGTCCATAATTTTTGTCAGTATATTAAAAAAGTTTGGGTTACGTTTGTTGGGGGACCGGTATAAAGCTATTGTAAAAAAAGTCATTTCTGGAAGACAAATCTTTAAAACCATTGTATTGAAGCCATCACCGTGTAGTTCAAAATTTGGAAAGCGCGTGTACGCAACACTCTCATGAATGAATGCGCATACGCCCTGATGGAGTTTGAAAGCTGATTCGCGCCTATATTTGGAATTAAGCGATTCTATAAAGAGAAAATTTTCAGAAACTTGTGTTTCTGTAAGGAATAGAATGTTCGGTTTGTCGTGCTCAAGATGATGTTGCACGTGGTCATGGTTAGCGTTCAATCCGCAGATGTTTTGAACATGCATTTTAAAATTTTTGATTGATTCATATATGTTTTGTCCCTGCAAATTCCGTGGACGTGCCGCTTTATGGGCGGGTGGATTGCGCAAATTTGCTTTACCACTTGCAGACTTATTTTTTTTTCGGTTGTACTGCCATATATATATATATATATATATATATATATATATATATATATATATATATATATATATATATATATATATATATATATATATATATATATATATATATATATATATATATATATATATATATATATATATATATATATATATATATATATATATCAAAATGTTTATTTTATTTTTTTATGTTTTATTTTAAAATGCATAACTAAGTAAAAAAATCCTATCATACTACAAAATATGACATATGCCAATATTTCATGATAAAATGAAGAAATAATAACAAAACAATAAGTGAAAAACAAATTGTGAGAAATTTGCAGAAAACAAAACAAAACTAATTGCCAATAATCCAGCTGATGCAGCGCACCCCAGACGCACCGCCCACCACCTCAATCGAGGCACAAAGCCCACACATAACTACGTGTTGGTCCGATTCCTCGGAAGAGCTAATGAGCGGTACCGCTACGGAACGCTGCCCAGCTAAGACTGGAAGTGCTGCCGTTGACTAATTAAAGTTCGTCCGCCAGCACCCTAAGATATCATCTTGGCTAATGACATCTCCTGCCATTGCCAGTGGTATGTGATATCTCACGCTAACTCATATGTCAATGGCAGGGACTGGAGTACCCAGGGTAGTCAGACCCGTAGATCAACATTGATCATAATCGATCAAAATCGATCTCTCCTGCGGTTAAAACCAGTATTACTGGATGTACATAAATAACTGGATATACATAAATAAACCAGTATTACTGGATATACATAAACCAGTATTACTGGAAATCGGTATTCGTATAGAATTTGTTGACTCAGTCAAAAAACCAAGATGGAACTTTCAAAGGGCTTCATGGGATAATTTTGTCAAAACAAATGGATGCAAACATTCGCTGGATATCACCTGAAGTTAAGAACTTTGATAGATTTGTTAAAATGGTAAAATCAACAGCAAAAAAGAACATTCTTCGAGGATTTCGGGATGAATATATTCCGTGTTGGACAAACGAAACTACCCAGCTTTATGAAGAATATATGAACAATAACGACGTTGACGTAGCAGATCAACTTATTCAGTCCTTAGATTCTGGTCGTCGTGATAAATGGACAAAGACAACAGAAAATATGAATTTCACCCATTCCAGTCGTAAGGCTTGGTCTACTATTCGTCAACTCGGTATAGCTTCCTTCCCGAAAAAAATCGATCCAGAAATAAACCCAAATCTAATAGCTTCCCGACTGGTCCAGATGTCCAAAGTACATGTCAATAGATCAGTTATCACAGATCTGAAGCGAAAACTGAAAAGAACGAAAAAACAATGTCGATAAGCCACTGAATACTCCAATGGTTTTTCTGTATTAGAAATTTCTGCAGCACTTAAATATATTAAACCCGGGAAAGCTACTGGTTTTGATGGCATATACAATGAATTCCTGATCAACACAGGACCCCGGATGAGATTATGATTATGGAAAATCAAATGACCACCCTGAAAATTTTCGTCCAATAGCATTATTAAGTGTGTGCTATAAGTTTTTAGAACGATTAATATGTAATCGCATTTCTCCTGTTATTGATGCTGTTATACCCCCTGAACAAGCCGGATTTAGACCAGCTCGTAACCGCACCGATCAAGTTATGGCTTTAATAACACATATTGAGGGTTCCAGAAGAAATTAAAAACCGGAGTTGTATTTATCGATTTATCTGCTGCGTATGATACAGTCTGGAAACATGGTCTACTATATAAATTCCTAGATGTAATACCATGTCTAAAGTTATATAAGCTCCTGAATTCAATGTTAAGTAACAGAGAATTAACTGTTTTTGTTGGAGAAAAATCTAGTCGATCAAGAATCCTCAATAATGGATTACCACAAGGGTCTGTCCTGGCACCTCTTTTGTTTACATTGTATCTATATGACATGCCAAATACTCAGTCTAGAAAATTTATTTATGCAGATGATATTACAATTGCAATCCAAAGCACAGAATTCAAACATATCGAGGACATATTAACATCTAATTTGGTAATTTTATGTGAATATTTTCAAAAATGGAGATTGAGACCGAATATTACGAAAACTGAAGTAAGCTCATATCACTTTAGCAATTCACTTGCCAATGTAAAACTATCAGTTTATTTGGATGGAGTTTTACTTAATCACATTCCTACTCCAAAATATCTTGGCGTCACATTGGATAGAAGTTTAACTTATCGTTCGCATTTAAATAATGTTGCTGCGCGAAAATCAAATCTAGAATTAATATTATTCAAAAATTAGCAGGGACATCATGGGGTGCGGATTTCTCAACCTTGAGAACATCATCATTGGCCCTTGTTTATTCTAATAGTTAATTTTTTATTTATTTAGAGCACTAGATATCATTAATATATTATAATTGTTATTGGTTTAGTTAAAACACACTTTTTTGATATCTATCTATATGTTTATTACAACCGATCGATTTCGAAAGCTAAGCTTTCATTTTCAAGGATCGTTCTAAACTTAGTTTAGAACAATTCTTGAAAATGAAAGCTTAGCTTTCGAAATCGATCGGATGTAATAAACATATAGATATCAAAAAAGTGTGTTTTAACTAAACCAATAACAATTATAACTTGTTTATTCTGTTGCTGAATATTGTGCTCCAGTTTTTACAAATAGCCATCACATAAATAAGATCGATACTTTATTAAACAGAAATATGAGGTTAATAACAGGAACTGTTAAAAGTACTCCTCTCCGGTGGTTACACGTTCTCAGTCATATAGCTCCACCAGAAATTAGACGTAACTATTTTTTACATCGAGAGTGGTCTAATATTAAAAATAAATTTCCAAGTCTGCCGATCGCTGAAGAATTATCAGATTTACCAGTTAAAAGATTGCCTTCCAGACGTCCAATTTATGAATCACATTCTGTTGAAACGTAAACGAAGAATGGAAAAAGATGTGGAACAATAATCCAGTCGTTTATAATCACCATTTAGTCACTGACCCAACACAAAGAGTACCTGGCACCAACTTATCTCGCAAACATTGGTCAAAATTAAACAGATTACGCACTGGTCAGGGTAGAGGCAACGCTTGCATGTTTTTATGGAATTTCATCTCATCTCCAACTTGTGACTGTGGTGCAGAAGAGCAAAACATGATACACATATCAGATGAATGTCCTAATAGATTTTTTGAGGGAGGAATATATGAAATTAACCGCTTGGATGAAGAAAGCGCTCTTCGATGGTTGGAGAATTTAGATTTGGACCTTTAATTTTTAAAATTTGTTTTCGTTTTTCTTTCTGTTCTTGATATTGTTAATTTATTTAGCTTATAATGTACCTTATGTTTCATACGATTAATAATAATAGAAGTATTTTGTGTTTTATTTTGAACCAGTTATGTTTTTGTAGAATTAATTCCTAACTAACACTTTTAAGTTCATGTTAATGTGATTGCAGTACAGTTTGGCCGTTGTCAGTGCACGAGGAGTTTTCCTTATGTGTTCCTTCTTATTTTGATTTTCCTTTCGCTCATAGAGCAGGCATATGACGAAAGTCTGACACTTTCCGCAGTAGTTATAATATAGGGTTTAGTTATAGCTGGATAATTTACAGACTAAAAGTAGTCTATGTATCAGCCAGAGGCGTAGCTAGTGGGGGGCGGAGGGGGCGGTCCGCCCCGGGTGTCACCCGTTTTGGGGTGACACCCGACCGTAAAAAAACTTAAACAAACCATCACAATGGTTTTCAACGTTTCAATCGTTTTCAACGATAAATCACTTTGAAACCATTTTAACCAGGTTATCCATTTAATTTTGATTTATAAGTTGTGATAACTTATAATGTGTCCTATAAATGTGTTTTATTGGTTCAAAAAGGATCTATTCTACTTTTTAAAATTTTTGAGTTATTACGTAAAATAAAATTTCAACAATATGTGTGTATTTCTTTTTTTTTAATCGAATCAACATGTTGAGCATTGAATACCATCACCACAATTACTCAATAGCTTTGAATATTCCTATAGATACCATATTATCCGTTTTCTTTTTCGGTACATTACTTAGTATGCAAGAATGATTCTTTAACGACCAGGTCTGAAAACACATATACTGAATAATGTATAGGAAAAGTGGTCTCCGTCGATAATGTGGCACCCTGTGCCGATAGGGTGGCACCCTTGAGTTCTGTTCTATTCCAAAATTATGTCTCTATTCCAAAATTATTTCTAAAATATCAGCTTCAACTTACTACCTAATATGTTTTACATTTCAAACAAATTAATTGCAAACACCTAAGGAAACTAATAAACAATCAATCACCATGTTTGTAAATAATCTCAAATTAATTTTTTTTCCCTTATCTTGGAACTCGTAAATTGGAATGGATCGTTTTCGAATGGACATGTAAATAATTACTGTGGAATAAAATGGTAGTTATGCAATTACTATAGTTTTGCAAATTTTTATAGGTAGATACATACTCATCCTGTTTGTTTTCAGTTTTATAATATTAATGATAAAATTTAATAAGACAAAAATATTTAATAACTGCAATATTGCAATAAAGAAATCATTTGTCAAATACATAATAAGTGTATTGCTTTGGCAAAATAAAAAAAATTGAATTTTTGTTAATCAAACCCATTTTTTAATTGTGATACATAAGAAGATATGGGACTAATTGGACAAAATCTGGGATTAATTTCCATTTAGTCGATTATATGATGAAGATGATTCCGGATCTTGGACATCTGTCCAATATGACGAATTTAAAAGGATTGATTGTACACATTGTACAAAACCTGGGCATCATTAGATTTTTGTCCGTTGTCAGGAGTAAAACGTACCTCTAATAATTTCGAATTGCAATTGGATTTTATCTGCGATATTCGTCTTACTGATTGTAAATGGTAACATTTTGAACATTTTACATAGAAGGTTTTATAAGATTTATTTCGTTTACGCTCTTGACTATATTATAAGAATATATTATTAGAAAAAACGAAATTTCTAAACGAACTTTAGGTTTTTGGGCATATTATCATTATTGAGGATGAAGACTGACTTTAGTTTTTTTCAATTCGTTTTAATTGTAAGTTAAAATTACATAATGCCAATTTTCAGGAACTTTACATTTATGTATTTTAATTTTATTGAAAAACGATTTCGCAATTTTTAGAATAACCCAATTTTAAAAAGTGGAAAACTTTGGAAACAAGGTTCACAAAACGATAGGAGACGCAGTCTTGCTATTAATAGATAATAAAAAACAGAAGTGGGAACATCTTTTATTCAGATTATTGCATATAACTTTGTTTTTATCTAAAGAAAACCTAGCATTTCGTGGATATGATGAAGGAAAAAGCCTTTAGATAAAGGCAATTTCTTAGAACTAATCAAACTACTGTCAAAGTATGATGTAGTATTAAAAGAACACATCTTGAATTAAATATTAAAAAAAATATAAATATTTTGGAATTATGTTTGATAGCACACCTGACATTTCACATATTGATCAAATGTCAGAAGTGATTCGTTATGTGAAAATTGATGATAGAAAAGTGGAAATCAAAGAAGTATTCCTTGGACTTTTTCCTTTACATGGAAAAAAAGCCGCTGCTTTAAGCGATGAAATTCTTAAAAATCTTGAAAATGACGGTTTAGATTTTATGAATTGTCGTTCCCATGGTTATGATAATGCAGCTGTTATGAGTGGTATACATGGAGGAGTGCGCAGGCTATTATTAAAGCCAAAAACAACAAAGCAATATTTGTTGGTGTATAGATCATTCAATTAATTTATGTGACCAACACTCATTTGCACAAAATGTAGCTTTTGTAACATTTTTCGGAACATTGGAATTTTTACATTTTTTCTGCTTCGACTAGCTCCTGGGAAGTGCTTGTTAAAAACAGAAAAACAACTTTTAAAAGACTCTCAACAACGCGTTAGGATGCTCATTATGCTTCAGTTAGAGTATTGGATGAAAATTTTAATGGGATTGTGGCTGCAATTGAGAAATTAAGTGATCAACCAGAAAATGTAGACACTAGAGGCGCTGCACAGAACCTTATGCGTGGTGATTGTGTATGATTAAACATTTCCTTGCTATCTTTTGTTTTGGAATGATGTTTAAGGCGAATAAATTGTGCTTGGATTGTATTGCAAAGCACAAGCTTGAATATTGATCAATTAGTTATAAAAATACAGTCACTTTGTCTTTATATTGAAGAAATGCCTAGTCATATTGTAGATGAGGCAATAGATTTTGCTGTGAAAAAATCGGAGTACTACGACGATTCAATGTTGAACTCCGAACAAGATTAAAGTCAGTCCAAGATGTAGCTTCATTGTTTGAGGTTGTGCTGACAAACACTGGGCTTTTGGCGAACAGTGAAGAGTTGGAGTTATCTGAATCAAAATCTACCGGTTTTTATGATGAGGTATCAGAAACAGAACTCGTCATAGAGAAACTAAGGTTGAGAAGGTATTTAAAAGCTGCCAATGTAACAGTTTCTAACTGGGTGTGCCTAGACTTTTTGAAATTCATCGTGGAATGGGATTTTACAGAATCTCTTCCAAGTCTTATGGTCGCACTAAAGTTATTTATGACTATTTGCGTATCAGTGGCTTCGAGTGAGAGGAGTTTCAGCAAATTAAAATTAAATAAAAATTAAATGCTGGCAACAATGACCAAAACGAGGCTTAACAATCTTGGCATATTAACAATAGAACTTGAGGCAACACAAAATATAAATTTTGAAAATGTGATTTCTAAGTTTGCAGTTGTTAAAGCTAGAAAGAAGAGATTTAAATAAGGTGACCAGACGTCCCGCTTTTGGCAGGACTGTCCCGATTTTTAACAATTTGTCCCACGTCCCGCTTCATTTTAAAAATGTTCCGATTTAAAAAAAAAAACAGAATTTCGTTATTTAAATGAAAAAAGAATTTCGTTACTCAAAATTAAATTTAGGCAATTTATTTATGCTAAATAAAACATTTTCTTTAGTTTAAATATAAATAAATAAATTCGAATTATATGACAATCAATATTGTAGTAAACACTAAACATAAACTGAGTTCCACTTTGCTATTGAAATTGTAATTAAGATTATATAATATAAACTTATTTATACATTTTAATTATTTATATAAAATTTAAAAATAAAATAAAACGTCAAAGTTTAGTTGTTTTAACTTGAGTTTTACGTTCATACGTAAAGTTTTTAATTTTATTGATTTGTAAATTTTTTTATTTTTGATCTACGGGAGTGACAAGCCCAGCGTACTTCAGTACAAGATAACAAATCATTAGTTCAAGATAACAAATCTTCCTCGACCGAATTTTTCGAGCAGAAACTCTACTTGAGACTTTAAAAGCCATTTTATGCTTGAAAAATAATTTAACAAATTCTTGTGGAATATTTCATGACCTTTTCAACAACAATAGTAGCCCCCTAAAAACATTTACGCAAAAAAGAAATATTCCGAAGAATGAAATAATACTATACATAATTTTTTTTATTTATTATATTTGTACGTTGCACTTTTCTTGTATTTAAAAAACATATATTACAATATTGGGGATTTTTTGAGATCAATTTAACTCAAGTAAGTAAAGAAGTAATTAAAATGTTTTCAATTCAAAGGTATGGTTGGAAGTTTCTCAGAAAAAAGTCCGCATTTTTCGTGTTTCGGATGAATTCGAACCTTCCTCCTCAGTGCCTGGTTTGAATCCTTAGGCCGACACGCTATCGATTACGCCGTTGAGGTGATGATAGTTTCGAAGTTGAAACTTCTGCATCACTTATTTAATTTACTTAAGTTGAATTTTAAGTTGACTCCATATTATGGAAATGTTTTACATATTACAATACAATTTTTCCGTTCTATGAAAATTTTTGTTGCTTTATATTGACCCCCCCCCCCCCCCCCCCCCCACGTTTATTGGCTTTTTATTAATATTGACAGTTTTCATTCTTGGGGTGACACCACAATATCCGCCCCGGGTGCCACCCATGCTAGCTACGCCACTGGTATCAGCCGACCTAACCAGATAGGCAAGGATAAACCTAACCTGAATATAAAAGCTCCTGCAGATGCTTCAATTTTTATAAAAAAAAAGTCTCCCGGATTTCCTCGTGGCCAGTCTTAATTCTTTAAAGCCTTTGTTATTTTAAATTTTTGAGTTTTCGTTTACAAAAGTTTTTACTTCAAAATTATTGTTTTTTCATACGAATCTTCACCTAGCTTCAGCTTCACAAATACCAATTGGAGTTTTACGACAGGAATCGATTAAAAACTAAAGGTAAAACGTCCTGTTCAAAAGGAAACACGCGTTATCGTTTTTTTCCATTTGAACAGGATATTTAACCTATATTCCCATGTTGGGTGTTTTACATATAAGGAATATATCTATAGGGAATAACTATTGGAAACGACTAAAAACGTTACCTAATAGATCATCAAAAGGCAAAAACCTATAATGCCGCTTCCATATCTTTTGGAAAGAAACTATAGAAAACGTTTAAAAACTAAATATAATGCATATTATTTAGGCAGAAAACACAGCTAGAGAGGTTTCGTTTCTATAGTAAAAAATGATATAGAAAATTGTTAAGAATGACAGGTAATGAATCCTTCTCCGAAAACAAAAAGTTAAAAATGCCGTTGCCGTTTTTATCAGAACTAAACCCTATTTATTTTCATTTAAAATTAGCATAGAAACCAATAGCAAACGGCCCTTTTGTTTTCTATTATTAATCTTAACAAAGGGTCCCGTTTTTTTCTCAAAACTTTTAAGCATAAATTTTAGATACCTACATCACGATAGGAATATGATGACGGGAAAATATGATAGGTTTGTGCTAATATGATAGGTGGTGCTAATGCTATATACGGAATGTTCGATAGAAAACGATTAAAAACTTGTTCAGTTTCACCAAAAAAATGTCAATCGTGATCTTCAGATTCAAAACGGTTAACAGCGACACAAATTCTATCCTAAAAAACCATTTAAATCGAAAACTGGAAAATCGTATGGGTCGTTTTTTATCTGGCAGTTAAAGTCTATGCGTTTAAAATGATTGAATGCAATAGAAAAGGATAGCAAACGATAGAAAATGTTTCGTTTTCAAAGTTTTCTATTGATTTCTTTCTATTTTTTATAAGGGAGTTTGCCTTGCATGGTCAGAAACAATTAAATCACCATCAATGATTTAGTACCAGAATTTAAAGAATTAATATCTGGTTTGATATTCTGTTCACTTTTAAGGAGCCCATCCACTTTGAAACATGTTTCAAAAATTGGTTTGTGTTTATAGAATGTTTTATAGTGTATGGTGAAGCTTGCAAACCAATTTGACGGTTTTGGAATTGGTTTTAGTAGGTTTTAGTAAAATCAAAACGCTTTGATTTTAAGTAGGCGGAGCTAATGGTTTGTAATGAACCTCTGCACAAACACATTCATTTTAAAATCAAAATACTCTTTCTGTAAAGTGTCAAAACATAGTTGCCTTGTTTTCAATGTTTGACAGTATATAACACTAAAAACTTTTACCAACCCTAGTAGAAATTGTTCACCAGTTTACTAATACAATTTAAAAAAAAAATATTACACAACTACAGATAAGCAAAAAATATTGAAGTATTGATGATATTTTCATTGTATTTCTTAAAAGAAATAAATAAGTGATCCTGCGATGAATATTTTGATGAAGTTCTTAATTACTTTCATGATAATTATCAGCATCTAACATTTTTTACTCCCTCTCTTTACTCTCATTGCATTTTATGATTCTTTTTGATATATCTTGTAAACATAGTCAACAAATTTTTTCTAGTTTTGTTTTTACGTTTAGAGCTGCAACTTTGTGAGTTTTGTCAGTTTTTGGTTAAAAGTGAAATATTGTGTTGAAAAACAATATACATATCAGTAATTAACGGTACAGAAAATCGAAGAAGCTGCAGTACAATAATTTTTTTGTTATAATAATTTTTAATTTCAGGAAAAAACTGGCGCGTCCAAATCACAGAGGAAGAAGGAAGAACCATCTCCTTAAAAAATATTAATGCTTTATTAAATTAATTTTAATGCCTCAAAAAATTTATAATTAATAAAATTCTAGTTTAAAACATGAAAATGGCTTTTAAAATACCATAATTTTTATTTGTTCTTTATTTTATTCTGTATTCTATACTATTATTATAAATATTCTGTACGGGTTTTACGCTCTATGTCCACATTGATTTCACTAACTTCATAATTGATTTCGATTATAATAAATAAGTAATCAATGAGTTCGACTATTCTATTGTAGTGAAGTGCCTGCTGAAATTTGCAAATGAATTCTATCATTTCATCAGTGATGAATCTTTTATGAAAATTCACTAATTATTTCGTCGGTTTGTTGGTAGTGAAATTCCTGATGAAGTTCATTCATGAACTCACTATTTTATCATTCATGAGCTTCCGATAGATATTCATCAATAACTTCATGCGTTCCATAATACTGATATTCATCAATAACTTCATGCGTTCCATAATACTGATATTCATCAATAACTTCATGAGTACCATAATACTGATATTCATAATGAAGTTCAGCATGGTTTTCATTGAAACATTCATTAGAAGAGAAGAGCATATACAAAAGTAAATAAGTGAATTCACATCACAAGCTCATATACGATTCATTGAATAGGTAATCATGATTTTCATGATGAACTATTGTATGAATTCACTAATTCTCTGTTACTAGGGAAAACATCCAAAACATTATACACAAATAAAGTGTGAAAGATAAGAAAAAGTAAAACAGAACGTTATACCTGTAAAACATGTGCATGTATAATGATTTAACATTGCACACTTTATGAAGCAAAGAAAAAAAAAACGATGTTTTTTGAGGATGTTATTTTTTATAAAAGGTTTTTTTTTCAAAGGTTACTTGTTTAACATATTTTTATTTCAAAATTTATGCAAATTTATAATTTTAATTTAGAATAAACTTTTTTTTTTAAATGCCTTACTTGCCTATTTTGGACTTAATGTGGGTGGAAATCTCGACTAGCGCCTTTGCAAACTCCACATTTGTCCAAAATCTTTAGCTTTACGTCCTTGCATCATAATGTACTATAGTACATAGTACATAGTACATATATAATGCTTATAACATATTTTAATAAAGCTAAGGAAAATTTTGTTTAATATCTACGTGTTGCATGGAATAAAATAGTAATATGAAATGAGCTGTTTTCTATTTTGTTTGCTAAATACCCATTTTAGTGTTTATCCCATTTACCTAATATCCATTTAAATGTATTGTTCATGTCATAAAGAGAAAGAAAGGGTATTGCAAAAACAAAATGCTTACGGCACTCTACTGTTACTTTTGTTGATCTGGACAAGAAATGGTTACGGAAAATTTATATTATAAACTGCATTTTAGATAAGTTTGTAAATGAGTAGGGCTGTGAAATAGTTTCAAAGGTTTTAAGTCATAAAATATAGAGCGTTTAAACGACCGTTTGAACCTAAGGAGATTTATAAAATTAATAAATCTTTCTTCTATCACCTTAAAATATAGATCCTTGAGAATAAATGCTTGTGGTAACAATAGTGATGATGTAAGGTTAGTCAAAGAAGATGATGATGGTTTAATAGATTTTGAAGATGAAGACGCCGCAGAACAAGTAGAATATAACAACAACTTTTACGACGATGGAAACATATTATTTGAAAACGATTAAATAGCAGAATCTCGAGTTATGTCTTCGTGCACTTAAGAAATCACTAGTAAGAACTAAAATTTTATCACCTACTAACTGCAGCAATAAAATAAATTGATTTTTGAAATTGCATTAATACTGCACTCGATTAGGCTCTGAAAAAATTAATGATAAGGATAAGGATATAGAAATATTTAAAAAAAAATTAGATTATTATCGAACCACTTATAGCTAGCAGTACAAAAACTGAGTAAAGAAAGGGCTACCGGTATAACAGCTTAAGGTGCTTTTTACTGTGTACTAAAAAAATTAAACCAAATTAATACTCTTTCCCATGAACTATATTAAAATTTGAACAACGATGTTAATAGACGAAGGCAAAAGAATATCATAGCATTATTGTTATATTTGCATCATGGTATTTTTCCAAAAGGCAATTAGTTTTTAAACTATAGAAGAAAAACGTGTTCTAGACCGAGTTGTGAAAACTTGACCATTTTTGATTTTCCTGAAACTTGGCACATTAATAGTATGGACAAAATAAAAAATACAATTTTTTTAAAGTGCATAGTTTGAGCATAGGGGGGTCGAATATCAATTGGAATTTAATTAATTTTTTTCCTGAAAATAGTTCTATCTTTACTCTGAAATATTTCAAATTTACAAAGAGGGGTTAAGTTTTGTTCTTGAGATATTTTTTTTAAAGATTTTTAGTACGACTAAAATTCTAATATTTCATCATTTTTTTCAAACAACTTCTATTAACAAAAAATGCTAAATTCAATTAAATTTTAACTTTTTTTTTTAAATATAGTTCTATCCTTACTTTAAAATACCTCAAATTTACAAAGAGGCGTTAATTCGTGTTCTTGAGATGTTTAATTTTAAAAATTTTTAGTCCGTTTAAAATTCTAATTGTTCATTATTTTTACGAACAATTTTTATCGACAAAAAATTTTAACCCCTGAAGTTCGAAAAAGTGGTGAAAAATTCTAATTTTAGTTGGACCAAAAATCTTTAAAATTAAATATCTCAAGAACACGAACTAAGCCCTCTTTGTACATTTGAAATATTTTAAAGTAAGGATAGATAGAACTACATTAAAAAAAAAGTAAAAATTTTATTGAATTTAACATTTTTTGTTAATGGAAGAAAAATGAGTTTGAAAAAATGAAGAAAAATTCGAATTTTAGTCGTACTAAAAATCTTTAAAATTAAATATCTCAAAAACAAAAATTAAAGGCCTCTTTGTAAATTTGATGTATTTTAGAATAAAGATAGAACTATTTTCAGGAAAAAGATTAATTAAATTCCAATTGATATTCGACCCTAGCGCCATCTTTAAAAAATTTTTTTTAATATTTTCATTTAAAAATTAATTACAAAAACAATTAACTAATTTTTTTTCAAACGGCTGAAAGTAATAATCTATTAAACCAAAAAAAGTTTGCTGAAATCAGTATAGCCGTTCTTGAGCATTTTAATTTCAAAGTTATATCGGATTGGCAGAATTTTCATTTTTCATGCATGTTGGGGTGCCCCTATGCTCAAGCTATGCACTTTAAAAAAAGTAGGGTCTGCGTCGGACCAGACGGTGGAAGTTATACTTCTTTGGCCATTCACTCATACACACTTAAAAAGTCCATGATTCAGTTGTGTCACTTAACTAATTTACGCCGCCATCTGAAAGATGGTTTATGAACCACATTTAACATTCAATTCGCAATAAAAATATATTAAAACTTTTAATTGAGATAAAAACTATCCTATCGAGTATATATTAAGCGTAATAATATATAAAATAGTATTCTTAAGCTCAAAAAAGAAACATAAAAATTGCCAAAATTTCCCATACAAAGTTGTATGAAAAATTCAACCTATTTAGGTATTTGTTTTACGGACAGAAGAAAATAATATGTTTTTTATTCGCCTACATATTAAAGTGTTACTTTATTACTGTGATTTGCGGCTTTAAAGTATCACTTTTCAGCTATTTATTTTGTTGTCATAGCTACGTCCAAAAAAGTAAAAAGCATTTGCATTTGTTTAAATTCTATGAAAAATAAAATTTTTTATCAAAGCAACCCTTAAATTCAAAATTCCATTATCCAATTAAAATAGTTGTTATCATTTGTTGTCATAGCTACACAATAATTTAGAAAAAATAATAAATATTTTGTCAAAGGTTACTTGTTCCACATATTTTTATTTTAAAATTTATGAAAATTTATAATTTTAATTTAGAATAAACAAATTTTCTTAAAATATTTTGCTTGCGGCGAATAAAAAATAGTATATGATGCACGAACGTAAGCTATTTTGGACTTAATGTGGGTGCAAATCTCGGCTAGCGCCTCGATTTGCAAACTCCACATCCGTCCAAAATCTTTAGCTTTACGTCCTAGCATCATAATGTACTATTATATAATATGCTTTTAATATATAGTCAGTAATAGTTCATAAAGAAATTTAAATTATTTTTTTGTAGTAAAATGAGAAATTTCATAGATAATTTGTAAAATTATTCAAGTTGTGTTTTGTATGAAATCTCATTTAATTTTTTTGGAATTTATTCTCCTTTCCCCCTTTTGCAGCGCCATTGCAGCAAATACACCGGAACAAAATAATCGCTCAATAACATATTTGATAGTCCATATGGGCCCTACACGGATGATTAAAAAGTCGATAAAGCAGGTTTGACAGTAAACCAATTAATTTACGCCGCCATCTGAAAGTTTGCTTATGAACCATCCATATTTAACATTTAATTCGCAATTAAAAAATATTAAGGCTTTTAATCGAGATAAAAACTATCCTATCTCTCAAGTTGGACCATTATACACATTACACACACTTTACAAAATTTTTGCGGATAATCATCGATTTTTCTTAGTTTTCTTAGTCAAAAACAATTTGAACTTTATGTTTTTTTGTGATAAAGACCATGGTAAAATGAAAATAAGGTATTCTCACTAGAGTGACAGCGATGCCATTTTGATTTTGATTGACGTCACTCAGAGTTTTATATAATACGTTTGTTGAATGAATGAATGAGAAAAGTTATTGTTTTTAAATTAAAAATATATTTAGTACGATTTATAAATTAATTTATTAGTTAATGAACTTTAGTATTTGTTTTACTATTAAAACATATACAAATTTAAATGCCGAACTACGTTAAAACCAAAAGTTTTCAACAAATGTGAAAAATCATACTCAAAACATAAGGTTTTTTAATTTCCAGAAAAATAAATCAATTTTTAGTGGATAGAATCATGTGGAAAAAGAAAATGTTCGTATTTATTATAAGATAGTTTGTTCCTTACACTTCACTGAAAATGATTGGACTTTAAAAGACAAACTTTTAAATACTCTAATGAGTAAAAGATCGTTGAATTGATCGTTGAAAGTAGAACCTTATCTTAGAACATACAAGGAAGTGGTTACTTCCAATATTTGCACATATAAAGGAACGGTTTAAAATCAGTTTAAAAACATAAGTCTGCTTATGAATCGATCGATGCGAAAAGAAAGTACTGGCAATTCTCAAATTATTTGATAATGCAAACTCAGTCAATCTCTCACCATTATCATTGTTGGTGTTGATTTCATAACCTCCTCTAGTGCTATGTAGAAAGTATTGACGGTCTTAGCTTCAGTAGGTGCATGCAAGGCAATAAGAGAAATATTGTTTTATGTACCGCGTACCCCTAAGTAGCAAATCCTCTCATTGACCAGGATGAATTTCAACACGGCTTCTTGTATGCGTGCACCAACAAGGAAACCAGTACTAAATTCATTTCGAGAAGAATGACCACTACTGCATAAAGAGTGACTATTCGAGTTTTGTTTTCCGATTATTGGCTGTCTAATTTCTTGCAGAGAAATGATATCCATCCTATGCCTCTCAGTCTCTGTTTCTAGGCTTATTAAAGCATCATGAGCGATCAGGCTGCACACGTTTTACGTTCCGATTCGGTAGTTTGGTTCTTTCTCACGTCCAGGTAAAACTTCTGTTGTTTTGTTAGTGTCTGGTATTCTTTTTTTGGTTATCAAATTTAACAAAGCTTTTTTTCGGAGTGATGGTATTAACCTCAGTCCCAACCCAAATTTTCGTTAATGTTATGATGTTGAGGTTATAAGAAGTTTTAAGGCGCCAATTCGCGGTGATGTAGCGTAATAGACTAAGCAGTTTTTCTCTGCTTGTCTCCGATACACCAACCTAATTCTGTCTGCATTACCCCTGCAGCATGGCGTGGACGTCGAATTTCCTACCCTGCAAAATGTTCTTTAGAGTTAGAAAACTTAATAAACAAATTGTTAATGAAAAAAATAAGGAAAACCATAACGTAAAAATTATGTTTTCTCTAATTTTCAAATTAAAACATTTTTTGTTTCTTTATATTTACGCCGGATGACGTCACACAAAATTTTCTATTAGCTGTCAAGAATACCTTATATTCGTTATACCATGGATAAAGACGAAACTTCTAAATCCATTATAAAAAAAAGCGTGACGCGGTTTCTCGACCAACACCCCATCAAAATGTGTACAACGAGCGTTAAAGAAGAATAACTTCAAAAATTGTAAAATAAGTTGTATTTTTTATTTTGTTCTACTACTAATATGCCAAGTTTCAGAAAAATCAAAACTGGTCAAGTTCAAATCTCGACTTTTTCACCTCTGTAGATCACGTTTTTCATCTATTAAGAAACAAACATTTTCTATACTCAAAGGAAAAAAACATCAGAATTGCAGATCAACGCTCAAACTCTTCTAATGGAGAGCGGGATCAAACTTCAGTCTATAATGAACTACAGAATTGTCTTGCTTCATATATACAATATAAGTAAAACTAAAGAAAAAAACGAAAATTTAAACGTTGTTCAATCACTTCGATTTATGAACTATGGAGACAAATAAGGGTAAGCGAAACCAAATGTTGGATAATTCGTACGATTTACCGTTTACTATAAATCCTACTAGTCCCTGGGCTGATGCCGATTTCATGTTATGATTACCATATATTTTATACTTTGACAGGCACCTGTCCTTGACGTGCCCGAAAACTTTTGTTCTACCATTTTTCTCGAATCGGCCGTTTTTTTGTTTGGCAAGCTCCGGAAAAGGCCGATTGCCCGGAATCTTGTAATTTTTTTTAATTATGGGGGTTGTAAATTTGTTTGAGAACACGTGGGTAACCTTGTCCGACAAAAATTTGTCTGCTATTGTCTAGTCTAGTCCGACAACTCAAACATACCAAAATGTCAGTTGTCGGACTCGACAATAGCAGACTCATTTTGGTCGAACAAGCTTACCCTCGTGTTCTAAAACAAATTAACAATCCCCATAGTTAAAAAAAAATTCACAAGATTCCGGACAATCGGCATTTTTCGGAGCTTGCCAAACAAAAAAACGGCCGATTCGAATAAAATGGTAGAACAAAAGTTTTCGGACTCCTCAAGGACAGGCGCCTCACGAAGTTTAAAATATGTGGTAATTATCACATGAAATCGGCGCCGATCCAGGATGTTTTCAGTAGCCAACAATATAGTAACCAAAATTTGCAGTTCGTTAGCTCCTTCCACACTTAATGAATTAATGTTTGAAAATACTGTTTTTTAAACACGAAGTTATATTGAATCTTACAAATGATTATAAAAATTCATTTTTCCTTTTTTGAAATTGAATTCGTTTATATTTGTTTAACGTATTTTTAAGTTAAGTTGATTAAATATGTACAACTGACCTGTTAAAAATTTGTTTTGTTTTAATTACCCAAATACCCGGGTAACGTGGGTACCCGGGTATTTGATTAAAATAACTACTACCCGGGTACTTAATATTCGAGTATTTTACGACCCCTTATTGACAATATACTAAATTATAAGGTTCTTTAGACTTTAAAGTATCGTGCGCAATATATTTCAAATTATGAAATAAAGTGTGCAGTATAACTATAATAACATTGCACACGAAAAATCGACATATTCATACAGAGCTCTAATGTAAAACAAAAACAGGATTTTGACAATATACTAAATTAAGGTTGCACTCTTTATTTTTAATTATAGTGTGCAATGTATTTCAAATTATGAAATAAAGTGTGCAGTATAACGATAATAACGTTGCACACGAAAAATCAAGACATTCATGCAGAGCTCTAGTTTGTAAACATGTTTCACTGTGTATGGAAGAGTTTAATAAAATAACAATAGAAATTGACATCTATAATTGTAAGTTTATCAACCAAGTTTACAAAAACGTTTAATAATGTATGGTAAACATGCAACCAAGTTTGTAAACTAACTTTTGAAACATGTTTCAAAGTGGATGGGCTCCTTTAGATATTGCGATCGATTAACGGTGATTTTGTTATGAATCCAAATATTAAATAATCTACGTTTGTTTCTAAGAGCCAATTTGGCCGCCTTCGATCGAAAACAAATATTTTTGTTGAGGTTTCATTATTAAAAAGGGAACGAATACTAATACCGAATGGAATGGTTTCAGTAACGTTTTGGGCAGAAATATTTACATCGTCATGCGTCAGTGTAAAAACAAAGACGATCAAAAGGGAAACCTTGAAAAAAAATTCGGATAACATTGGTGTCCATTTTTGAGATGTGAAATATATTTCACGGGGTTTGGAAGTCACCAAAAGCGGCTGCCGAAGAGGTCCAACTACCCTACAGCACCAGATCTATCCTAGATCTATCCCAGGACTCCTAAACAACTACATGAATTGCAGAATTGATCCCGAAACTGCTGACAGTGTCCCGCATGCAAGGACACGTGTGGCGTCACGCCACACGACTTATTCAAATGTCCTGAAAATTCAACAAGAGTTCTTGAGCCTGGACATGGAGCAGGAGGATTAGCACCACAAACGTCGCTATAACAACAGCAACGGGATTTGGGTACTTTATAGTAAATCAGTTTTAATACGTAATGTGATTAGATAATGGTCAGAATTTCCAATACAACCCTTATCGACATCGACACTCGTAATATCTGGCATAGATGTGAGATAGAGATTTAGAAGAAAACTTTTATCACCGCCATTGCGAGGAATGAAAGTTATGCCTTATAACAGAAGTTATTATCTATTGGTTACTAAACTTGAAATTAAATTTACAAATGTTTTAGTTCCTTTAAATTTGAATGAAAAGTTAAAATTAAAATTTTGATATCTATTTGATGTATTTTTGAGTGAAGATTTTATTATTACATGTGCTGTCCTCCGATCTCTTAAGTTTTTTTATTAGCTGGAAGCTCTGAATAAAACTATTAAAACAAGTAAATTTTTTTGAATTATAATTTATTTATAATTTTATTACATCAATATAATTTTATAATAACAAATATAACTATCGCGTTCTTAATATATTTATTATTAAATTTAAATTTGCTTCAGTTTTATTTAAATAAAATAATTAATGAAATACTGATGTTTTCCAAAAAAAAAATATTTACAATAATCTATATCCGAATCTATTCGGAAGCATTTAATTTCTATATAATTTTCAAAATTATTAATACAAAATAAATGGAATGTTACACACATCCAAAAACTCAATATAAATAAATTTCAACAAATTTCTGTTTTGCAAAATTATGACTTTCTTTGGGACAATAATAGTCTCGTAGAGTTGAAATTAAAAAATATCGTACTCGATAGTTGAAATTAAAAAAAAACAATTTAGTCTTAAATATATTTATAGTTTTTTTTAACAATATTCTTTCATTCGTATTAACTTAAAGTTTATTGTCTTTTAAAGTAAAAAACTGAAATACTTAAAACAAAATATCGTCATCTCCTTCATCGAGCATATTCTGTTGATCGCGAACATCAATACCCTGCGCAAGTAGTGCCGCTTTTCTAGCTTCGGCCTTTTGACGTATGATGCGTTTTTTATCTTGAATCTTTTTCAAACGATAAAACTCTTCACGTTCAAGTTCATCAAGTTCGGATATAATATAAGCTAAAGTACGATCAATTCTTGGTATAATAACATGCTCAATGGCGTTAACACGACGATTTGTAATTTTAATAACTTCATCTAATGTAACGAATGATGTTTGCAACGATGCCAATTCAACTAATAATTTAACAGCACTTTGGTAGTTTTTCTTTAATTTCTGTAATTGTTGACCACCACGAGCTAGACCAGCTAACTCATATGTATCAGCGCCATCTTGATACGATTCAAAAACTGGAAGAGTAACACCAGCAACATTATCTTTCTTGGTACGAACCTTTATCTGTGCTTTTGTTACATTTTGGAGGACAACTTGATTGAAATCACCAGTTGCAAATTTTGCTTCAGCTAGAGAAAATGCAGCCTCTTTCATTACTTCTCCCATTAAGGTTTTGGTCTTAAATAGAAAAATAAATGAGAAACAGGTTTTTAAAAATTAGTAAGCTTTAGAATAAATGTATTTTAAAATTATGATTTTTCAGTGACAGAATTCCTGCAATCTTCTTACAGGTAACTGAAATCAAATTAAACTATAGACTACAATAACATCACGGAGATACAAATTAATGTTTCTCGTGAAATAACAACAGACCACAGGACATTCAAATACATTTTATAAATAAATGTATTTAATTTGAATAATTTAATCAATATGATTATAAAAATGATATCCCTAAAAAGTGTAAACTAACATAATCACGCGTACTTAATACTCATTGCAAAATAAAACCAACAAACCTCAATAATTTTACCAAGTATCATTCTGAATCTCATTTGTAATGCATCAGCTTTCTTCTTCAATAATCCATGACCTTTAGTAGCACCAGCTAAACGGGCCTTCATTAACATCTGAGCCCTTTTCGTTAAGGAAAAAAATATATTTTGATAATAGGAAAATTTCATGTTTTACATAAATCATTTAATTTTTCGCAAAAACACACTTACCCCCGAGATGGGAAAATGGCTAATCTCTCTTTTCCTGACATTTTAGAATTTTATTTTTTGTTAGAACTACAATTTTCTGAAAACTTTGTACAAAAATTCACTTTTCAATTGAGAAGAAAATCACGTCAGCTGACATATGTCTTATGATACAAATTATATGATTAAAGCGCTAAAATGAACTACGTGGTGAACATTTCAACTATTGAAGTGGTTAAAAGTTGTACTAAAACAGAATTCAATTCAGATCAAGAAGTTTAAAATAAAATGATAACACAGATTATTGTTTTATTTTGTTCTACAAAATATTTAATATATTATTTATTTTCGTTTTAATTTATCACATTATAATTGTATTATTTATTTAATAAATAAAAATAAATGAATTAAAATTAATTTCTTAAATAACCCCTAGAAGTTGAAATGAACGGAAAATAATTTTATATCATTTTCACAGAACTGGATCACCTTCTATACCGACACCAAATAGAACGCCCGATTTGTTTCTTTTAGTTTGTAATTTCTACACTACAAGCACCATTTTCTTTTAAAAATCTTTTCTTTTTAATTTAAAAACGAAATAGATTTTAAATTCAATAATATTATAATCAGTCTTAAGACAAGCACTAGAATAGCTAGAATTGTTTTTGTCTAATATACTCGTCCGTAAGGAAGTGTTGCACCTGGGTATGGTATCAGCAGTTTACTTCCGAATCTTGATTGTATTGGCGATTGTGAGCTTGAGCTGGTAGATGAGAATATACTTGTACCATACTGTGGATACTTTTTATTACGAGCTCGACCACGAAACAAGCAACATACAGCAACAATAACAGCAAGTAGAAATATAAAACCAAGAACACAAAATGACAATGCTAGTTTTGACATTGATAGGCATAGAGTTCCTTCAGATTTCATTCTTCGTGCCCCTGACTGAGTGTCATCTGCTGTAATTAAAAATTAAATGTGTTTTTTTTATTAAATTAAAATTATAAAAAACGCCCCCGGGTGGGCTCGAACCACCAACCTTTCGGTTAACAGCCGAACGCGCTAGCCAATTGCGCCACGGAGGCTCTAAATGTTTCGATAATATATATTAATAAAAGCTACATACCATTCCCACTAAAATTATTTCTTGAATCAACTTGCTGAACTCGGTCTAATTCAATTTGCGGTGCTGTTACTGATAATGAGTTAAAAACTTCAATTCTTGCTAAATGATGTTCACTGAATAATAAAAAGGCTTCGTTTGTATTACAATTAACCTTTGGATAAAAGAAATCAGAGACAAAATATTATTGTTTCGCATATGGATAAAGTTAGGATTAATACATACATTTGGACATTTTCCATGACATAATTGAACCCCACAACTAACATGAAGTCGTTCACGATCAGGAAATTTAAATGCCGGAAATGTTGCAAAAAATAACTTTTCAACAATATCGTCGTCATGATATTTTGATTGACCTTTTTCAATTGGACGAGTCTGTGATATCAGAGCTGGCATTACCTAGAAATAAAAAAGATAATTACTTATGGAATTTATGTTTAAACACAAGTACGTAGCATTTCCATTTAAAATCTTAGTTGGGAGGTTTATATACGTGAGTATCGTTTCTTAAAAATGTTGTTAACAAAAATTTCATAAACACAAACTTGCATTGCATTAATGAAAACAAAAAGTATAAATTTAATGAAAAATATTTAAAAAATTTTAAAATATGTAATATCTAGGAACGACTAACATTCCGTTGTTTTCCTAATATTCACGGCTTTTTTGTATATTGATTTCTGAGTCTGAGTCTCTGGGGTCTGAGTCTAAGCCTGGGTCTGAGTGTGGGTCTAAATCAGAGTCTGAGTCAAGTCTGAGTCCGAGTCTGAGTCTAAGTCTGAGTCTGAGTCTAAGTTAGAGTCTGAGTCTGAATCTGAGTAGTCTCTGTCTGAAGTCTGAGTCTGAGTCTGATTTTGAGTCTGAGTCTGAGTTTGAGTCTGAGTCTGAGTCTGAGTCTAAGTCTGAGTCTGAGTGTAAGTTTGAGACTGAGTCTGAGTCTGATTCTGAGTATGAGTTTGATTCTGAGTATAAGTTTGAGTTTAAGTCTGGGTCTGAGTCTGAGTCTGAGTCAGAGTTTGAGTCGGAGTCTGAGTCTCAGTGTGGGTCGGAGTCTGGTTCTAAGTCTGAATTTGAGTCTGAGTTTGAGTCTTAGCCTGAGTCTTAGTTTTAATCTTAGTCTAATACCGCATTCACAGCGACATAGCAAATTAGTAGATGTAATTTAAATCTGTGCTGTAAACACTTTTTATTTTAAAATCTTGCAACTAATTTGATATCTAGGCTTACTACCATTACAAACGATTCAAATACTTACGATTCAAATTACAATCTACGTTTTAAACTCATATTAAATATGCCAAGATGCAAATTATAATATACTATCTACTAATTTGCTATGTCGCTGTGAATGCGGTATAAGTCTGAATCTTATTTCATGTTCTTATTATTGTCTTATTTCATATTCATGGTATGTTGATGAATATGATATATTATTATTATGTTTGCTTGGTTCATTTGTAAATAGGTAAATCAAACAAACATCCAAAATGAATTAATCACAATCAAATTTATTGCTAGTAATAATGGATACATCCCAAATAATGATAATAAATTTTTACGTCGAAATTCTAATTTGTAAATAAATTAAATCAGTATAAAACCTTGTAAATCAGTTTAAAAGATATAATTTAAACATTTCTTTCAAAAAAATTAATAATAAAAAATTAATTATATTGGTCGTAGGTATTTTTCCTAGGTGAAAAATTCTTCAACAGATTTTTTGAACATTTGCCTAAAGCAAAAACAAGCCGATGCAAGGGAAAAAACTAGTTATTTGCCACAGAATTAAGGCCTCTATTGTTATAATAAGTCTTTAGTAATAATCGCTTACAAGACAACATTAGATATAAAGAAAAACAATAAAGGGGACACGACACATGTCATTTAAGCTATTGATTTAAAAATGCAAGACCTAGTTTCAATTTTGTTTCCATAATAAAGAAACTTCTGTTCTTCAAATTAATTTTGTTTTTATCTCATAAATCATAATTCCGTTATTGCAATAAGAATCATCGACAACAAATTCAAAAGTCAAATTCATCCCAGAAAAAAAAAATAAAAACCAAATAAAATTAGCATCTAATTCACAAATTGACACCAAATCATTTTGCATTTCTTATTTCTTAAGATCATCATCATCATTTTATAAATCAATATGCACATACCTATCACAATGTCAAATTTAATTTGCAAAGTAATTAAGAAAATAATAAGCCAAAAAAAAGAAATACATAAAACGATTATACGAACACATAATTATTTAATTACTTAGCGGGAGATTCTTAAAAATTCGTTGTTGATTTTATTTTTAAATTAAATATTGAAATGGGGTCAGACGGTTAAAAGAAAATAAGCGTAAAAATCAAAGAATGCGCAGAGATGATGCTTTATGATAAGAATTTAGAATTATAGGAGAATTAATAAGATTATAAAAATAAATACAAGTTTGAGGTTATGTGATACTAACACATATTTTTATTTAAAAATTAAATTTATTTAACGGAGTCAGGTGTTTGTTGTTCATGTGTTTGAAATATGTAACTAGATTATGGGATCTTAGAACTCTTGGATTTTTGTTGAAAAATTTCTTTTTTAAATATACGATGCAATAAATAGATTATGTGAAACGTTTATGATTGCGAAATGTTCACAAATTTCCGTTATGGGTTAGATTTTAATTCATTAATTTTAATTTTAATTTAATGATTTTTGATTTTTTTCTTTATCAAAACAAATTCACGAACACATTTTGCAATACGATTCACTTGTTTTAACTTTGGTTCTCCTCAATATGCCGGTTGTTATATAAATGCAAGTCAAAGCTGCATGCATTAGGATTTTGGAACTGTCTTTGGTTTAACCTAATGTGTGCATCTAGATAGTCGTGAGCAAGTCTCGTGTGTTTCTTTTAAGTTTATCAATTATTGAGCATTCTGCATACCGCTCTGTTTGATTTTTGTTTGAATTTTTTACTTTTATCTTAAGGTATTGGTGGTTTTCAAAATTTGCAGAAGAGATAAAACAATATTTATGTTTTGTACCTTATTCTATACTGTAAAACATTTCTAAAATTAAAGTTGCTCTGTTTTACAACTACTGTTTTGCTTTGCTATTGAATGATGACATACCAGTTAGTTATCAATATATATGTCTGCTTTTCTGATTTCTTTGGCTTTATTCAGGGAAAGAAAAGTCTTACTAACCAGTTTTTACTAGCCATACCTTCACCTCAAAGCCGCACTGAAAGAAAAACTTATTTGCAATATATGGTTATTTCAATAGAAATAAATATTTCCCTGAGGAAGGTTTCATAGAAACCGAAAATATTCGGAAAAAATAAAAAAGTTTTTTAAAGTATGTATCTAAAACCGCAATTAGACTATTGCAGAACTCTGCAATATTTCTGCAATAGTCGTGCAATGGTAGTGTGTAAAATATTCAGTGCAGAAAAGTTTGGCAATGAACTCACTCAATGAGCCATTGCAATGTTTTAAAATTAGTTCATTGCCAAACTTTTCTGCAATGAATATTTTACACAGTACCATTGCAGAAATAGTGCAGAGTTCTGCAATAGTCTAATTGCGGCTTAAGTCGTTTACGAATCATCAATGTTATGGTTATGACAATAAAAAAAATATAAAATATTAGATTAGTAGATAGTTGCTCAGCGGTCGCAACTTAATGTAGACAAGTGTTGTGTAAGAACTATGACCATACCCTAATACTCGTAACAAAAAGCACTTGCAGACTCTCGATGTAAAAGAAAAAAAAGGCAGTTTTGAGGACTGCCGACAGAAGTGAAAACGTAAAACTGTGAAATAGCTGTGTTTTTTGTATCTTCCAATTATTGTAGTTATTATTCCAAATTAAAATTTCAGAATTTTTAAATCAAAATCATTAAAGTTATTCTGGGTTTCACATCTATCAGCATTGCAAGCAACTATTATATACATTTTTATATTTAAAATAATCAAAACATATCATATAAAAATTTGCGTCTATCAACACCTTAGAAAGCATGTTGTTGTGGGATCTTGTTCTTAAAAGTTTTTATATGTTGTTGTGACACACCTTGTAATTTCTACTACCAAACACATTTTATTTAAAAAAAAATAGCGTACCATCAAAGAATATTCCATAACTTAGAGTAAGGGATGGTATTGTTAATTGAAAATACTTCATCCGCCAGCACCCCTAAGATATCACTTTGGTTAATGTGATTGCACTGCTATTGCCAGTGGTATACGAAATCTCAAGATAACTCATATGCGAATAGTAGGGACTAAAGTACGCGTGGTTGTCACCCCCATAGATCAACAGTTTTAAATTTTACAAATCTTCCTGCGGAAAGCTAATTAAATTCATTGGTATTAATGCGCATTGTTGCCGTTTGCAAATCACTATCGACTAAGTGCCACCATTTTTAATTAGATTATTTATCATGATTGCCATCCATGTTTAATCATACATAAGCTATGCTCCTTTGTATAAAATTTATGCGATTTCCGTCTCGTAATTGTGAGTTTTAAATCGATATAATCGATGTTATCAAGTATCAAGTTACAAGTATTAAGTCTTCACTTAATTTTAGAAACATGTATTACATACAATTCCAAACCAACAACATATTTTTTGAAGATGTTGAAATTTGTAGCATCATGTGTTAAATTCCAATGCATATAATTTTGATATACAAATGTAATTGTTTCAGGTTATACTATCTTTCTTATGTTATTTTTAATTTCATAAAAACTATGTTCAACAAAAAAAACATTGATCAAAGCAAACTACCGTTTAAAACGATAGTTAAATAAAAAGAAAATTAAGTGTACACAACAGCTTCCCAAATTTTCATGATGATTGATGTCATAAATGACAAACAGAGATAAGATACTTTCAATTTTATATATATTCAATATTTATTTAGCATGATGATTCGAATGCAAATTGCAAAAGACAGTAGCAATATAACTTTAAAGCACTGTATTATAGATCAATTTTTTAAAATTCGTAAAAAAAAATTTTTATTATTTTTATGAATTCATGAATAAAAAAAATAATTTCTTCAAAAATGCATATAAAACATGGTAACGCGAATATATGAATTTTGCCTCATACAAAATTCATAACGCGGCTAAAGAAGTTTTCACTTCGAAAAAATAGCGTGTAGAATAGAATATTCCATAACTAAGACTAAGGGATGCTATCGTCGATTAAAAAAACTTCATCCTCCAGCACCCCTAAGATATCACTTCGGCTAGTGATATCTCACTGTTATTGCCAGTGGTATACGATATCTCAAGATAACTCGTATGCCAATAGCAGGGACTAAATTGCGCGGGGTTGTCACACCCATAAATCAACAATTTTAACTTTTACAAATCTTCCTGGGCAAGCTAAGTATTAAATTCATTGGTATTAATGCATTGTTACTGTTTGCAAATCACTGTCAGCTAAGTGCCACCATTTTTAGTTAGTTTATTCATCATGATTGTCATCTATGTTTAATCATTCATAAGCTATGCTTCTTTGTATAGTATTTTGAGTTTTAGTATTTTGAGTTTTAAATCGATAAAATCGATGTTATCAACTATCTTCACTTAATTTTAGAAACATGTATTACATACCATTGCAAACCAACAACATATTTGGTGTAGATGATAACATTTGTAACATCATAATGTGTTAAATTCCAATACATATATTTTCGATATACAAATGTAAGTGTTTCAGATTATACTTTCAGTTTTCAATTTCATAAAAATTATGTTCAACAAAAAAAACATTGATCAAAGCAAACTAATTCCGTATAAAACGATATTTAAATAAAAACCAAATTAAATAATTATCAACATTTAGGCAAAATCCCTTAAGATAATTATATTAGATAAATCCCTTAAGATAATTATATATTATATAATAACTTTAAAAAACTACAATATCGATCAATTTTTTAAAATTCGTAAAAAGAAATTTTTATGATTTTTATGAATTCATGATTAAAAAAAATAATTTTAATGGTATTTAATAAAAATTAAAAAAAAAACAATAAAAAATGTACTACTCCAGGAATTGAGCTCACGACCGATAGAACCTCAGTCGACCGCGATATCCATATTGCAATTTAAAACGGATAGAGCTATTTAATATTTAAAAATATTTTCGTGAAACTTTTCCCCATACAAAATTGCACAACGTGCCTAAAGAAGTTTTCACTTCAAATGTTGGCATCGTTAATGCATTTTATTGAATGTCAATTTTTTTCCATCCTGATACTTACATGACACGCCATAGTTTTAAAAATAATATTAACATTTTCATGATGTTTAATAATTTGTATACGGTTTGAACGTTGTTTTTAAAATAAAAGTATAAATTATGTGTACTTCAATATAATCAGGAAAGATTAGCTTATGACTCACTAATTCACATTATTTGAGAAGATAATCTGCGGTATCTTTTTCGGTTGACAGAATCTACATTTATCCTGTTTGCCACCCCAATAATTTTTAGGTTTTTTTTCAATCTGCAGTGTTCTATGAGTATACCTGTCCATTTGTTTCAGATCGTACTCAATCCTGAAAATATGTTTGATCTATTTGGTTCTTAAACTAATGTTTATGACTGTCTTAGGTCCGAGGCATTATTCCAGGTCACAGACCATTTCTTCTAACTCTTGTCTCTTATCCTTTTCTGTTGGGTCATTTGCTCAGTTCACAAAATTTTTTCTGGCCAACGTAAGGCGCTATTGCACCCATCTTTCCTAGTGCATTATTTGCATGACCATTCTCACTACAATGTTAGTACGTTAACATTACAAAGCTCGTCAAGCTTACTTACACATGTTTCTGACTAGTTTGGATGTAATAGTATGTGCCTTAACGGCTGCTTGCTGTTCCATAAGAACGAAATGCCATTGCTCCTAAAATTTATCTTCAGGCCGCATTTTGAACAAATTTCAATTTCTTGGTTTTGGTTCAAGGTCTTGATCCAAATACTCCTACTTCATGCACCGTTTTATTACACCATTGCTCAGATTGTACTTAGTTGATTCACGGCACTACTCTGCTTTATTTATTCAATATTTAAGTGTATTTTCTCCTGAAGTTGAACGTCTTAACAATTTCGTTTTTGATTACTCAAGCCAAGGATTTACACTGGAAAGCTATCTTCGACGTGTGATGTTGATGATCTTCCTCTTGTCCATAACTTCCAAACTAAATCTAAGGATTCCCTCATTAGCTATGTTCTTGACCTGAAAGTGTACTGGGTATCTCGACTAGCATTGCTTCCATTACGCAGATACATGCAGGTCTCTGATTATTTTCAAACTCCTTTTCTCGAACTAGAGCTGCGGTCGTCTCCATACCACTGCTCCATACATGATACGTACCGCAAGTGGCGTTATTCCCCATTGTGGCTACTTCACAGGAGCTTATTTTCTAGCATAACTCCTTAATATTTTACCTTTTTTTGTGCTTACATTTTCCGAAATCCACCTCATGATTGAACTCAGGTTAGACTTGCGCTTTTTGGTAAACGGGATCACCTTTATAAAATTGTGTTTATGTTCACAGATGAGCGTTACCTCAAACTAATCTCTAGTCTCAATGACTATATTATCCGCAAACACAAGCCCCTTACGGCCTAGGCTGTCTAATATTGCCAGAATTTGATCTATTAGCTAACTTCACATAATGGATGATTGACTGAACCATACTGTTTTATTATTTGTTTGTATTAACTATACTAGTTGATATTTTTATATATTGTTACGGTTATAACAAAATCATATCGAAATACAACAACAATCGAATGAAATGAATATAAATGTTGTTGTATTAAAAGTTAAGGGACCGTAAAAAAAACATTTCTTATTATGTTGATGGAACGTTCCGGACTAAAGAGGTTAGATTTATCTAGATTGTACGGAATTTAGTATTTAAGCAGGTGTTTTAGGTAGAATGGAATTAAATGTAAAAAAACGCTGTATCGTGTATATAAAATCGTGTAAATAGAATTTATTTTTAAATTAGTTTTTGTAAATAAAGTTTCAAGTGTTATTTGGAGTATTATTTTGGACGCTGTGTACTGGAAATTTCTACAATAAACCGTTGGAGTTTCTGAAGCTGTTGAAAGAATATTCTAGTTAGGAATATTGCTTGCTCTATTGTTTTCCTGTTGTTGTGGAATAATTAAGGAGTTGAATACTTAATAAAACCTGGTTTACTAATCAGTTGTCGAATCCAGAAGAAGATTGGGAATTGCGTTTATCGAATTGAGAGTAAAGCCAATTCCAAGTAAGGTTGGAAAAACGTAGCAATATATTGAAGTGGTCTATATTTAGTAATAAACAAACAAACACCTGCTTCAAAATCATCTCAAATCATTTTGCTCAAAGTTTTTGTTAAAACGAAATTTTGTCTGTGAAAATACACGAATATAATAATATGCTGGATTAAATATTATCAAAACAGCTATTGTCAGTACATATTTTCAAATATGGGTATTGACTGATTAAAAAAAGCCTTTACAAAACACTTAATACGTATATTCAGAACCTTAACAACCAAATTTAAGATTTTTCACACGAACTGTACCGAAATTCCAAAACATTAATGCGATATATTTTAAATATTAAATAAAATTTAAAATTTGAATATTTTACAACAAAAAAATGTTTTAAAAAATTTATTTTATATTTTAATTTCAAATAGATAAATAACATACTAGACAGCTAGCTCTGAAGAGTGTCAGATCCGAAGTATCATAGAACTTTACACAGGTGTCAGGTTGCTACATCCTCAAGAGTTAATTCTTCTGCCAGTTATTGACCACATAAAAACATGCCTTTTAAAATAAATGATCCAATTACTAAGTCTAAAAGGATCAGAGATATACCCAGTTGGAACTGAAACCTGAGAAAGATGACCAAGAAAGTTCGCAAATTATTTATAAGCAAAAACAAAACAACAGGACGGTATGCCAATCGGCTATTACCAAATATATAAAAAAATCAGACAATCAAAAGGAACAGTCGAAAAGAGCTCTCTGCGGAGCATAGACAGTTTACAAACTGCAACCCGACTCCAAAAACTACTGGGTTCAATCTCTAACCGGACCTACCCATGGCGAATCAAGCAATTGCCATTAGAATATTGATCCCCAATAGAACGAGGTGGCAATCAAATCGTTTGGACCGTTTAAATCTTCAAGAGGTGATAGAATATTTCCAGTTTTCGGTCAAATGATTTGACCACCTAGCTTCAGTTTTGCGTACAACCCACAGATATGGATATAAACTGGAGTCATGATGAGCAGTTGAGAAGTTGAGAAAAAAAACGAACGAGCCGTATTGACCCCATACTCATATATTCCAATAAGTCTCACATTATTCCTTTTGAAAACAACGGTGCTTGAACATCGCTTGACCAAAATCCTTTCAACTCGGGCGAGCATGCCTATCAAACTGAAAAATCTAACAAAACGACATTGCATAAAGTCGTAAAAATGATTGAGAACAATCTAAATAGGAAGTTAGATGTTGATTTATCGACATACAAGGAGCCTTTGACTGACAATATTCACTTTAATTGAAATGGATTGGTTGCAACAAACAGTACTCCCCGTTGCTTTGATTGATAGTTGCTGATAAACTTCTAAATAAGCTGAAAAATTCTGGCTGCGCCACAGTAGTAAACAACGACGAATTAGCTGTTATGGTGAGGAGTAGACATGAAGGTCAGTAAACGAACCAGGCTTTTTAGGCATTGTGGTGAGTTGATGAAAAAAAGTGGAACTATGTGTCAATCTGCTTAGGACCACAACAACATTTACAACCGTCTAGTAAAGTACAAATAATAAATTTTATTTATTTCTATTCGAATCAAAAGAGATGCAGGCTACGATATTTGTACGATTAGCTGAATCGAGAGAAGTGCGAAACAATCACGAAACGTCAGTAAGGAGTAACATTATAACTTTAATGAACATGGTCTTCACACTATATAGTTTCTAAACGATCACACTCTGCTTTAGGGGTGTTACAAAGTTGCAAATACAACTATTTCTTCAAGTTTTAGCGATTTTGCAAAATTAACTAAAATGTACTATTGATAACCATTTTGTCAACCGCCTTAGTTCCGAGAAGCTCAGTGAGGCAAAAAGTCAGTTAACGAATTAAAAGTCAGTTAAAGAAGTTCAGAAACTTGACGAAATCAAAACTCACTTAGCTACCACTAACGCTACCAAACAACAATTGAAGTCATATGAACTTTTTTATTAAGCCAGCCTCACTTTGCGACCTATACCTTCAGCTAATGTATCTAACTTACTAACCTTATAAGTTTAAAACATAGATTTAGCTTAGATTTAACGTTTTAGTTTTAAGTGATTCATAATCAATCTCAAATTATATAAAATCCATAAATGTCTCAATGTAAACCCTCGATCAACAAAAAAATAAATAAGCTTCCATTCACATAATTATAAAATTCTATTTTGAAATACAAATCCATTATCCCAATCAAACCCATCTTTATGGAATCAAATCTATAAGTCTATTGATTTAATTAAATTAATTCAAATAAAAACTAATAATTTTTTCTTACTCATTTTAATTTAATAATTTTCTAATCCTTTTTATTTATTTATTTACCACAATGTCGCGTGAGACGTGAGAACGATTGTGAGAAAATCATCTTCATCATTTCAATTCTTGAAAATTTGTTTATTTTTTTTATTCTTCTGTTTGGTTGTTTTGAATTATTGTTGTTGATTTTCTTTCTTGTGTAAAAAAAACTTGTTGTTGTATTTTTCACTTTTCTTAAGGCATCAGAATTTATAACAATAAAATTGATAGACAATTAAGATGTTATATTATTTCATGATTTCTATTGTTTGAGATAGATAAGAAAAGTAAAAAAATTGGTCGACATTGTATAACGTACGTTAGCACTTTACATAAATTAAAGAAACGTTCTCTTGTTCTACAGATTTTACTTTGTAGATAGATTTAGCTGCTGGTACCATTGATGTTGTGAAGAATACAAATAAGTTATTTTCTTATGATTTATGGATGCTTATGATTGTCAAAGTTTTTTTCATTGAAGCATTGTGGAATCGGGTTCGCTTTACAAAACAAGAACTACTTGTTTCCAAACAGAATTTCTTCAGCCTCAGGAAAGTTTGCGAATCACAAAAATCTAATCCTCATTATGTCATTAACATTAATTTGATATCTGATCATTATTATGTTATAATATTATATTTTATTTTTTAAAGAAAAAAAATTTGCGTGTTTAAAATTATTCGTCGAATTTTTAGCATGATTGTGTTGTTAATTTAATTAAATAATATAAGTAAACAAATAGAAAAAATTGTGAAATCATAATTTGGGTTGCTTCTTTTGATTTACGTTATTTGTTTTTGTCTTAGAGGAAAAAATAAAAACTAATTTTGAGGTTAAGTCTGTTTACTGATTGGAAAAAAATTAACAAATTATCAAATACTTGAAAATGGGTTAACTTTGGGTCAAATTGGTTTTGTTGGCATTGTAACGTCTCAATCGGTCTTTGATATTTTTAAGCAAGCCGACCTACAAGCTTAGATGATGATTTTTTTGTCAATCTTAGTAGCTTTTCTTGGAGTTCTTTAAAGCTTAAGAGTAATTTTTCTTAAAATTGGAACTTTTTATGGGGGTGTGATAGTTGATACCTTCGATTTCCCTGCAGTGATAAGAAAAAGTGCAGCTTACCACCTCTTAAATCTATTGTGTTTGACCCTGAATAGAGGACAAAGTTTAAGATCAAGGGTAAATCGTATAAACTATATGATCATTTTACTTCGTAATTTTACTTCGATTCTACCTGATACTAGGTAGATGTTAGCATAAATAATTTGATGGCTCACTCATGGCTTTGAGCACCAAGGTCATTTGAAAATGTTGTTTTCGTTGCTTTTTTTGCCTTGTTATCTGGCTAATTATTTGCTAAGCCCATAAGTGATCCACAGCAATAACAATCGGATTAATTACACAACATACAAAAGTACTTAGAAAAAATTAAAACAGCATGGTAGCTGGTTTTAGTAGATAAACGGTTAATTTTTAAATTCAATAGTTCAATAAAAATTCTTCAAAAAAGGTCAAAGTTCAAGGTCAATAACTCTAGAAGCCATCAGTCAAAAAGTTTGAAACACATCTTTTTATTATTATTATTATTTATTTATTGTTCTTCTTTACATTATAGTTTACAAGAAAACAAGCAAGCTTACAATTTAGATAATAAACCTAGATAGTTACACAACAAAATAAAATAACGTGTAATTATTAAAAATACTCCAATAGTCCAATTATACTCCATATTGTATAGTTTGAGGTTTAGGCTTAAGGGCTGGGGGGGCAAGTGTTTACTTTTTCGTCCAATATGCGTTTTACATAATGTACCATTATGTACATTTTGCCTATTTCTCAGGCTATTTTTGATTTTTTGAAAGTCATAAATCAATTTTTAACTAGGGTCATTATAGATTTAGTAAATAATTACAAAACCTCAATTACACAGAACAGGGGGAGTATACGGAGTGACGTTCCACGTCAAACGGATTAAGGCTGTGCCCAAAATTCTATCAGTCGTAAAAAATTGGTTTATGACCAAAATTGAAGCTTAGTTTATAGTTTCTTATGCTGTCTGGCAGTATCCTAACATTCAAAAAGGCGCACAAATATGGCGGCTGCACACCTCATCTTGAAAGAATATTCTTTCCGAGGTTTCACTTGTAAAACTCATAAGATCATTTAATTGAAACCATTTTATGATGTATCTTATCTTGCTGAATACGGCTATAATATTTTTTCTGAGTTAAAAGCCTCTTGTTGGTCCCTAACCTTAAAAACTTTCAAAAAAGTTGTGTTTTGGAATAACGATGACACAACTTATAGTAAAAGTGTTAAAAATCGCACTGCGATGTAAATATTTGTATTCTCTGAACATGTGTATAATGTGTATAATCTGTCTATAAAATAAAAGTTTTACACGTCGTCTTAACCTATACAAAAACTCCCAAAAAGTATTTCTTTTTTTAGAACGCGTCAATTGGGTGGGGCTGGGGGGGGGGGGGGCATTGGCCCCCCTAAGGATCTGATACTATCAATACATCGATTTAATAAAACCATCCAATCGTAGTAGAATTATACACTATAAAAATTTCAATGCACTGTTATTTTGTAAAATCGTCTAATTTTTAGAAGATTTACTTAACTAATATACCAATTTTATCGCATACTATTAATGAAAAATATATCTGATAATATAATTATTACGTTACATATCATTTTGGCCCAACTAAATTACAGTTCACCGCAATATTCAAACCGTTATCGTTCTTTGTATCCAGGACTAGAGCGCCGCCGATACGAAAGGCGGTCGTATTGCTTCTAATTTTCTGATAAAATCAGTTTTATAAACAAAACACGATCGTTCTTCCAAAAACGCCGTGGTGCGTATTTTGTCAAAACTCTATCGTACTATAAGGTGCGCGGCATCACCGCTTTTAGAAGAACGATTGTGTTTTGTTTATAAGATATTCGTGTCTGAGGCGGTTCCTCGAGAGTTCATAGTGCAGTATTTAACATTCAAATTTCAATTGTTATTGGCCATTGGTAATTTATATAAACTTAAAAGTAAGTACATGCAGGAGAAAAAAACTTAATTATACCCCACTTATTTGGAGAACCCTGACTGTTTGGCCCTGTTTTTTATCTTTATCATATTGTACAAACTTTACAAGACTTTTTTAAAAACAATAAATTAAAAACAATTCTAAATGTAAAATCCTATAACATATCAAAAGTTTTCTTGATAGTTGTGCTAATTTTTATAAAATGCATGAAAATAATTATGGGAGTAATTTAAATTTTTTGTGTTATTTCCAGTGATTTTATGATAGTGAATGTTTTATAATGGACAAGCAATATTTTCTAACGACACGAACACGATTAAGTTATGTAGATATTTTCAAAGTACAGTGAAATTCACTTATAACGCCCTCGGTTATAACGACATTTCGCCTATAGCGTCATAAAATCAAAGTAATGGTTGAACTTGCCTTTGTTCCTATATAAAAATATTCGCTTAAAACGACTTCGGTTCTTACGACATTTCTAATATAGCGACCAATTATGCAATAAAATTTGTACAGATAGATGCACAGATTGTTCGTTTATTGCGACCGATAAGTTCAAAAATAAAAACGTTTTTTAGATATGAGAACAAATAGTTGTGATTTATTAATCACAATTGGTGGTTTTTATCCTCTATATCTTTCCATTTTGGTAGTTTGGTTTACATTGTCGCAGTTTTAGCTCAGTTGATAAGGCGCTAGGTAGCCTTGTAACTCAAGGAATCCGGTTTCGATTCTCGACGGAGATCACTTTTCCTTTACATTATTCAGAATGTGAGTTTTAAGGTCTGCTCGTTAATTAATCGTGAATAAACGGTATTAATCTCTGAATGTATAGTAAAAGATAACGTTTAACATGTTATCTGGGATATTCAAAGCTATTGATTTATAAATGGTGAGATGCAATGATTAATATGTTGATTTGATTCATAAAAAACTATAAGCACCATATGGAAAAACAAACATTTCATTTAAAACGCGTTTGAATTACAAGGAATAAAACAGAAAATTTGGGAAGATTAGCGAAGTGTTGTTGACAGAGTTTAAGCAACAGCGATTCAAAAATTGTTGCAATATCTATTCAATATTGCAAAAGAAAACAGAATTAATTGGATCGCCGCTAAATGCTGAATTAAAATGTATGGAAAGCTGAACTTTTTGTTTCCGTAAGAGACATATATTACGCTTGGGTGCATGGCGGGGTGGGATTTTTGATGAATGAGCAAGTGTCGATGGAAGTGCATGTGACGAATTCCTAACGTAGTCGAAAATACTCGACGGGTACAAGTAAAATTTACAACGTCGACAAAACGGGTCTGTTTTATAAAATTACTCCAGAAAAAAAATTTTAATAATAAAAATGTGTAAGTTGAGAGCGAATGAATTGTGGCGAATGGCTTGTGATAGGAAAAAATAAATCACCCAGGTTATTTAGAATTGCATTAAGTTTCTACCGTTGGATAATACAGAAAATACAAAGGCCTAGATGTCTTCTAATTTTTTGAATGTTTTAAGAATATGAAACACCGAGTTAAAGAAAAATTAACTGTTGGATAATTGCCCTTCACATCTCCACTTGAAAAATCTAAAATTTATTAAATTAGTGATTATGCCACTAAACACGTCATCTGCTTTTCAGACGAAGGATAAGGGTGTAACAAAAACTTTTAAAAATCACTATCGACAGAATTTTGAATAAAAATTGTTAGAAATGACAATGGCCAAAGCACAACTCTTTCTAATTGGTAGATGCTATCCAACTAGAAATCGTTTTAGTAATTAAACGTCGTATTTCAATTGACTTAGACATGCCGAATTCTTGCAAGTTGATGATGATGATGATACAGACGCTGTGAGTTACGATGCTGATGATGATATTCCACTAATGGGATTTGTTCAGTTTTGCTCCTCGATAACAACTTATTTCAGGGGTGATGAAAATTGGAAAGTTTTTATCATTTCTGATAAATTTTTATTCACAGATGAAGAGCCCACATTAAAAGATACTGTCGACGATTTTATAAATTTACCTAATATTAACGTATACGTTAACGTTTAGAAGATATTTAAAATAAACCTGTGTATACCATAAATTTTTCTCCTCTAACAATTACAGAAACATACGACGCCTTATAAACCCGCCATTAAATTGATTCTGATAAAAAATTGAGCACTTCGTATATTACGACATTCGGATGTAACGACGGATTTTGATGTCATTTTCAATGTCGTTATAAACGAATTACACTGTATGTTATGAAAACTTGCTGACAAATTCTTTTCGCTATATGGACTATAATTTTTAATTCATAGAATAGCAAAAATTATATGTTTGGTTGGTTATAATAAAATCCAAACGTATCCTAAACGTCAATGTTTGTTCATTT